>JAOTIY010001689.1:0-11325 GCA_027123655.1 Muscicapa comitata
TTTCCAAGGCTGTCCATAAAACCCCGGAGGTCATTGGACAGCAGCAGTCTCTGTGAGCAGAGGGTGTTTCTGATGAGGTGCAGAGGAGCTGAGCCCAGGGGCTGCTCCTCAAGGCTGATGCCCAAGGAGCATTTCTCAGATCCCAGTTCAGCCTGGAAAGGGGGAGGGGATGCACCAGCACAGGGAGGGTGACACTGTGGATATTTACTAATCAGGTGGCTCAAGGAATCTTTCAGCCACTGTCCTGGGATTATTTAGCAGAGCAGCAGGAGGGATCAACAGGCTCAGAGCACAGCTTCCATGGCAGGATCATCGATGCCAGCAGGGTTTTCTTCTGGCTCTGCAAAGATCCCTTGGAGGGAGAGCCGGAGGGACCCCATGGAGCAGGAACTCCAGCAGTTCCCTGCCAAGAAGTAGATGATTGGTTTGATGGTGCTGTGGATGCAGGTGAGCAGGAAAACAACCTGGGTGCGCACAGGCATGTAACCGAGCTGCTGCAGGAAATTGCAGAGCCCAAGGAGGAGAGTGAAGAGCACGGTGATGAAGACAATGATGTCTCGTGTCTCATGTTGCTGCTGCTGGGAACCACGCCTGGCTTTGATGATGTCATTTGTGCAGGAAATGACCACGGGTGAAGCAAAAAGGAGCAGGATGATGACATAGATGGAGACGAGAGCTGCTCGGCACTGCTCCTGCTTGTTTGATGGGCACAGGGAAGTCACCTCGGGAATTACAATGAACAGAGAGAAAAAGGCCCAGTGTTGGACACTTTCCAGCACCCACCACATGCGCTGGGGAAATTCACAGTTGCAGCAGAGCTGGAAGAGGAAGATCATGTCCTTCCTGAAGTTGAGGAATGTCAGTTGGAACAGTGCCCAGTAGCAGGAGACCATTGACAGCTGGAAGAGGAAGCTCAAGTACCCCAGGGGCATGATAGTAGAGCAGAATACATGTTCCATCAGGAAGAGGAAGGCGGAGGGGACCGTGAAGATAAGGAAGAGGAAGTCGGCGAAAGCCAGGTCGAAGATGCCGGAGTTACGGTGTTCCAGTCTGACGAGCCAGAGGACAGCTCCGTTCCCAGCCAGCCCACAGAGACAGATGAGCAGTGTCACACTGTGCATGGCCACATCTGTGACATCTGTCTCACAGAGATCATCTCCTTCAGTGGGTGAGATGGGAGACGGGGACACGGTGATCACCTCCATGGATGGACTCTGGGCAGGCAGTGGGATGTGGCTCCTGGCTGTTGTCAGAGTGGATGGGAGTCCGTGGCTGGAGAATCCAGAGATGGACCATGCAGCTCCTCAACAGCTCCCTGTGGTGGGAAGGATTCAGTGAAGCAAAGTGAGATGTGTAGGGGAGGAGGGTGGTGGAAATAGTGGGGTGGGAGAGGGAGGTGGGACAGTTGTGCTGGGTGGCATGGGATTGATAAATAACAGAGAATAAACATTTTCAACTCCACTGAAGTTGCTCAAAGACTAACTGGGCAAAAAGATAAAAGGACGTAAGGATGTTGACACTGGATAATAAACGTGGCTGGAACCCGTGTAGAAAGTGATAAGGAAGCATAGAATATTTTTGGGGTGAGTTGTGTAACAAGAAGAAAGAGCACAGGGCCAAAGGAAGTGTTCAAGGCAATGTCACCCTTGATATACAGTGTTCAATGAATACGACCATCAGCAACCCTCCTGAATTATTATCCAGGACCATGAAAATAGTTCCTGTAAGGATGCATGGAAATTAGTTCTAGGAAAATGGTGTATTTTTGACTAGATAAGAAAAACCTTTTCATGTCTATGTGTTTATACATAGATTATAATGGATAAAAAAGGTGTTATGAAGTCTCACGGCACACACAGAAATAAGGAGAGATCCTTCTGAGTGTCCTGCTGCCTAATACTTCACTTGGTAAACACCAGTACTTGGTACTAGATGCAGTTTAGAGCTATGCACTAATGCAGTACAGGATTTGAAAAATATGAAGGCTAAAATCCTCAGGCATCCTGCCCCCCTCTGACATCCTCTAGAAATTCCCCCCAGGCCGCCTTCCCCTGCAGACAGCCACACGGGACCCCCAGCAGTGTTTCTCTTCTTTCTGGCAATTCCATGCTGCTCCAGCCCAAGAAATGCCAGTGGACCCATCCCTCTACTGCCTCTTGTTTCTCTCCAGAGGAGGTTGGGGGCTGGACACCAGGGATGAAGCTCGGGAGGGGCATCTCCAAGAGAAACACTCCCTCAAGGCCTGATGGGGCAGCCTGGGGTGAGCAGCCCATGGGGAGGGACTGGAGCCTGGGGCACGGGGCTGGGAGGGATGGGAAGGACGGGAGGAGGGTGGGCTGAGAGGGGGAGTGGGATGGGAGGTTGGTGTGGGAGGTGTGGGACATGGTGGAGCTGGTGGGAAGATGTGAAAGGAAGGTGTGGGGTGTGATGGGACTCGTGGTAATGTGTGGGATGTGGTGGGGCTGGAGGAAAGGTGTGGATGTGGTGGGGCTGGAGGAAAGGTGTGGATGTGGTGGGGTTGGTGACCTCAGGGAAGCCACAGGAAGCTGAGTGATGCCCCGCAGAGCCCGTGGTGACAAACACAGATGTCACCCTGCTCCTGGCAGGGGGTGGCCGTGCTGAGGACCGCAGCCTCCTCCTCTCCTTGCTGCTGCACCATCCCAGCCCGCTGAGGGAGCAGCTGAAGGCAGAGGAGAGTAAGAATTTCTGAAGGCAGAGAGTCTTTTGCACCTGGCTCACAAAATTAAAAATTAAAGGCCTTTGGGCAGATCTCTGCTGTGACACTCTGGGAGCAGCCAGGGGTGGATGCTGAGCCCCTGGCCCATCCTGTCCGTGCTGGCTGTGCTGGTGCCAGCCCAGCTCTGGGCACTCGGGATTGTGGTTACTCCAGGGAGTACAGGCCATGGGAGTGTCCCCTCCCTCCAGCCACATTCCTGGTTAGCACCAGGAGCCAGAGGAATCTGAGAAGTGCTGGTAGAGGGAGTGAAGGCAGCTCAGGGTTCACAAAGCTGTTTACTGGTATCAGACCACAGTACAATGCAGGAACCAGGTGTCGGGGGAATTTTGGGATCACAGCCATGTTAGGAAGGATCCATTTAGGGGGAACATGCTCTCGTACCTGTGAGGGAGGGGGTAAGCCACTCTCCAATGTGCTCCATGCAGTACATCTGTCCCACATGGCCCTTGGCACTGTCCCTGCTCCCTTCTCCTGCTGGAATACATGTGGGAGGGTGATCCTATGGATATTTATTAATCCCATTGCTCAAGGAAACCCCAAGCTATTGCCCATGGTCCTACATCAGTGTAGTTGAAGGTTTCAACAGGCTCAGACCACTGTCCATGGTGGCATCATTCCTGTGGGCAGTGTTTTCTTCTGGCTCCTCAAAGACCCTCTAGAGGCAGTCCCCAAGAGACTCCATGGAGCGGAGCCTCCAGCACTTTGTTCCTGAGAAGAAGATGAAGGGGTTGATGCTGCTGTGCCTGCAGGCAAACAGGAGAACAACCTGGAGGGACACAGTGGTGTAGCTGAGCTGCTGCAGGGAATTCCACAGACTGATGGGGAGAGTGAGGAGCACAGTGAGGAAGATGATGTCGAGCCTCTTGAATTGGTGCTGCTGCAAGCTACTCTTGAAATGAACGAAGCGGTTTGGGAAGGAAATGACCATAAATGGAGCAAAGACAAGGAAGTTGAGGGTGTACAGGGGGATGACGGCCCTCTGGCAGTGCTTGTGTCCTGTGACTGGCACAGGGAAGTCACTGCAGAAACAGCAGCGATGGCAGTGATGGAAAGGGCCCAGAGCACGGCACTCACCACCACCAATAGCAGGTCCTGGGGAAGGCAGAAGAAGCACCAAGGTTTGTGGAAGCACAGGGCCTAATGGAAGCCATGGCTCTTCCCTGAATGGAAAGTCCCAAAAGCAAGAACTTTGCATGTCCCCTTGAAATGGTAAGACTTAGGTGGGCTCCTCTCTGGTTGCAGTGTAGAGAAAATCTCTCCCACAGTGCTGTTCAGTTGTATGTAGATACTTTGTACCCCACTGGCTCTCTCCCTTCTTCCCACCCCTGAATCTTCAGATCATTGGCCCTGGTACTCTACCCTGCCCCCTGCTTTCTCCATATAAACCCTGCTCCCACAGGCATTTTTGGCCAGTCTTTGTGCCTGGATCCCTTTGTGGAAGAAAAATAAAGGCCTCTGTGGGGTCCCATACAAAGGCTCCTGTCCCTTTCTTCAGTGTCACCTGCAGCAGCAGGTCAGAACTGAGCTGAAATCTCTCAGTGGCAGCAGATGTGCCTGTGCCACCAGGATGTCCTTTTCAAGGCTGTTTGTCTGGGGAGGTTGCAGCACTCTGGCTATTGCTGAGTGCTGCAACAAGTGACGCCTGAAAAGTTTTTCATTTGCAATCAAAGTTTTACTAACATCAAAGAAGAGATTGATGAGTCATTTATTAATTTCATAGATCATTTAAAGATTGCCTTGGAGTGACAAATTGAAAGTCCTGAAGCTTGGTGGGAAGTTTTAACACAAATGGCCATCGCCTATGCAAACAATCAATGCAAGGCAATCTTGCGGTCCCTGTGCCCCGACTCAGACCCAACCATTGAGCAGATGGTAGAAGCCTGCACCAAACACTCCACCACTGGAAATACTGTAGCACAGGCAGTTGGAAAAGGAATTGCCAATGGGGTGGTGGGTGCCTTTCCACTAGTGGCTGTAAGAGAAGACCAAAAATGTTTTAAGTGTGGGCAACGTGGATATTTTTTTAAAGACTGTCCCTGGCTAACACCTCCAAAGCACCACCCATGGCCTAAACAATGACCGCCTTACCAGCAGCGCCCGGGAAACTCCCAGCAGAGCATAGCACGGGCCCGCACGAGGACACTAAATCAGAGGCTGTTCTGCCCCACTCTGCCCACCATTGCAGAGCTGAAGGGGAACTACACACCAGCTCCAACAGCTCTGAAGATCCCACCACATATCACCCAGATGGAGCATACAGATCAGTTCAGGTGGGAAGCCATGCCAGCTGGTAAGCAATTTATCCATCAACCTCATAGAAGATTGCATCCGCAGAAGAACAGTGGGAAAGTATGGGCCACAGGATGGTCCTGGGACATTTTAATTATTGGGGGCAAAATTAATGGACCAGACCTAATCCAGATTATATTTGAAGTTCAAACCTTGTATACTGGGGACAAAATCCTTGTCTCTCTCATGTGTACTAATCCACCATTTTTTCTGTCTCAAGAGATACAATAGCACAGGCCTTTTTACTGCCTCCAGACTATACGGAACACGTTCCCCTCAATCATGTGGATGCCAATCGTGGGCCCAAATAAGCCTATCGAAGAGTGTGGCCTGTTCTGCAAAGGGGAAAAGATCCAACGCCCAGGTATGATGGACACGAGAGCAGATGTCACCATCATTGCCAATTTCGAGTGGCTGTCAAACTGGGAATTGCAACCTGTTGTGTACATGTTATCTAAGATTGCAGGGGTTACCACCTCCATGAGGAGTAAACAGAATGTAATTGTTGAAGGTCCTGAGGGAAAAATGGCGACCATTCGGCCGTGTGTGGTGAGGCCCCCAAACACCTTATAGGGAAGGGACCTTTTGTCCCAATGGGGGGCTTCTATCAAGATTCCCATCAGGATTTTTAACTGGGGCCACTGTAGAGGGTACCACACCCATCATCCCTCGATTCACCTGGAAACAAGACCATCCATTGTGGGACAACCACTGTCCCATTTCCAATCAAAACTTGTGCACCTTAGAAGCCCTTGAGGAGGAGCAACATTCCATGGGCCACATGGTTGAGACCAACAACCCTTGGAACTCCTCTGTCTTGAAAAAGCCAGGCAAGGACACATGGAGGCTCCTCCATGACCTCGGAAAGATCAATGAGGCCATTAAGGACATGGGTCCCCTGAAGCCTGGCCTGCCCTCACCATCCATATTGCCTCAGGACTGGAAACTAGCAGTCATCAATATCAAGGATTGCATTTTCAATACCGTCCTCCATGTGCAGGTTGCCTCCAGATTTGCTTTTTCAGTCCCTCCCCATAACAGACAGGCCTCTCTAAAATGATACCACTGGCTAGTCCTTCCACAGGCTATGAAGAATTCACTGACCATATGCCAGTGGTTCGTTGCCCACATCTTTTCAGTGGTCAGGAACCTGTTCCCTGAGGCAATCTCACTCCAGTATATGGACAACATCTTGGTCTGTGCTCCAAATCCTACTTACCTGGATGTGACATTAAATAAAACTATTAAGGCCATTGAAGAGGCAGATTTCAAAATCCAAGAGGACAAAATCCAACATACCAGCTGCTAGACCTACCTCGGACTTCAGATCTGTGAGTGGACCGTTGTGCCCCAGCAGTTCACCATCAAGGATGATCCCAGGATACTGCGAGATCTCCATCAACTCTGCAGCTTCATCAACTGAGTTCATCCACTGCTGGGGACAATGACGGAGGAACTCGCATTGCTCTTCAATCTCCTCCATTGCAGCGAGGACCTGGATTCACCACGCACCCTCATGCCTGAAGCCCGAGAGTCCATTGTCAAGGTCCAGGAACCCCTGTCCTCACTGCAAGCCCATCACTATGAGCTCAGCCTGCCCTTCAAGTTGACAAGGACCCTTCCTTTCACGACCTTATCTTCCAATGGGACACTCAGTCAAAACACCCTCTAATTATCCTTGAATGGGAGTTCCCACACCACCAACCAATTAACTAAAACCATTACCACCTCTCAAGAGTCAATATCTGAATTAATAAGGAAAGCCAGAGCTCGCCTCCACTCTCTTGCAGGGTGTGAGTTTGCATGTATTCATTTGCCATTGGCAACAATTGGAGAATTGGAGCATTTGCTGCAATCCAATGAGTGCCTTCAGTTCACCCTGGATAGCTACCCAGGCCAAATTTCAAGCCACAAATGATTTACTTCAAATTTCAATCTGGTCCTCAAATTCATTCAAAGGAAAACACCTCTCAAAGCTCTGACCATCTTTACTGATGGCTCAAGGTCCTCCCACAAGTCAGTAATGACTTGGAAGGATCCCAGGACACAGCGGTGGGAGGCTGATGTCCAAGGGGTGGAAGGATCACCACTGATTGCAGAATTACCAGCCATTGTCAGAGATTTTGAGAAGTTTCCAGAACCTATAAATGTGATCGCTGATATGACATATGTTGCAGGGGTAGCTATGGGAGCAGAGCACTCACTTTTAAAAGAGTTCTCTAACCCAAATCTGTATAGGATGCTTTCTGAATTAATTCACCTCATCTCCCACAGGAAGCATCCATTTCACATAATGCATGTGAGGTCACACACCGACCTCCCAGGTGCTATTGCAGAGGGGAACAGGAGGGCAGATGCCCTTGCCATGACGGCTGCGTCAGCAAATGTGCCAGACACCTTTGCCCTGGCAAAGATGTCCCACACTTTCTTCCATCAGACTGTCCCACCTATCTCAAGACCAGGCCAGAGCTGTTATGGCCACTTGCTCAAATTGTCAGTTGTACCAAATGCCATCCTGAGGCTCTGGGGTCAACCCCAGAGGCCTAAACAGCTGCCAAATCTGGCAGACTGTCATAACTCCTTTCCCAGCTTTTGGGAGAGTGAAATATATTCATATCTCAGTGGATACATTTTCCAGCACAGTGCTTGCTTCTGCACACACAGAAGAAGATGCTGCACATACCATCAAGCATCTTCTCCTCGTGTTCACCACCCTGGGAGTCCCTGAAGAAATAAAAACTGACAATGGGCCTGCTTATACCTCCTGCAAATTAAGATATTTTTTCAAGCAGTGGGGGGTTAAGCACACCACAGGCATTCCTGACAATCCCACAGGGCAATTGATTGTGGAAAGGACCCATGGCACCATCAAGCGGGTCCTTGATCAGCAGTGGGGAGGGACAGAGACCATTTCTCCCATTGAAAGAATCTGTATGGCTCTGTATGTGATAAACTTCCTAAATTGCTCTTTCTTTGAGTCAACTCTCCCTGTACTCTGGCACTGCTGCAATTTGGCCCAAGCCAACCTCAGTGAGAAGCCGCTGGTGCTGATCAAAGACCCTGAGACCCAAGAAATAGCAGGGCCTTTTCCAATGATTTTCTGGAGATGGGGGTATTCCTGTGGGTCAGCCCCATCTGGCCCAAGATGGCTCCCAGGGAAATTCATTCAACCATATTTATGTCTGACAAACACTGCCCCCCAGAAACTAACAAAAATACTCCCAAGTCCAACACTACAGGACCAAAAGTCCTGGGACAAACTCCCTGTAGACGGAAAAGCTGCGCAACATGACACGTATCAAGACCAGAACACCCTGTCACTGTCCTGGGACAGGTGTCTGCCAATAAAGGCAGAAGCTCCTCTTTGAAATAGAGAATGTAAGCCTCCTCCCTCCCGAATATTATATTTTTGAATCAGGTACTCTCCGGCAGAGATAAGAGGGAAGGAATAACAGCTCTTTACTAATATATCTAACCGGACAAACAGAAACAACAGCAGCTATGAAAATTGACAACAAAACAGAACAAGTAACTCAGTTCCAGTCCTTCTTCCAGCCGCAGACACACTCTCCCTGCGCTCGGTCCCAGTGGTGAAAGGCAGGGGACAAGGGCCTGAGCTGCTGCGGAGGTGGCAGACGGGAGGGGGGGAAGGTAGCAGTGGCAGCTGTGTCCCACGTAGGAGAAAGGGTGGAGGAAGGGCTCTCCGCTCACCAGCTGGGTTTCTGGTGGTCAGCTGTGGTCTCAGAGATAGGAGGCTGGATGCCGAGCAGATGCAGGGCAGTGTCCGACCGCAGAGAACCTCTCTCCCCGGCGTTCGGACCATGTGGGCTGGAGACTGGCAGTCCTCTTCCCTCAGACCCCCACTGGTAAGAGAAAAAGCCCCAGAAGCCAGCCCCCACCTACCCCTTTGTCTCGAGCCCTGAAAAGAGCCCGGGTGTAACCCGACAGGCTTCCTAAGCATAATAATGGGAAAATTCTTCAAACTGAGGCTGTAAGGGAACAAATCCTAACCCCCAACACACCTGATCTCAAACAACATTTACATCCAAAACAAACTCTACCTTTAAAACAAGACTGCAAACCACAGGCTATGCACTCCCTAGCCACTGCTTCTATCCCCAGTTATACCCCCTTTACCCCTATAATTACCTTTGTTATACTTATCTTCCCACGCCAGTCCGTGTTCTCCCTTGACCATCCCTATACAACCTGCCCCCCAACATCCCTGCCTTTTATGTTTTTATTTCAAGAAAAGGGAAGGTGAGAAAGAGAATCACGTAAGGTACAGGAAGAAGAAAGAAAGAATTCCTTTCCCTTACTCCAAAGATCCAATAATGTCTGTCTTTATCTCAACAGAAGACCCATTCCCAGCAAAAATGAAAGGTATCTACTCCAACACCATCCTTGCAGTGCTCTGGATGCTCTTTGCCCTGCCAACAACACCTGGATGGATTGTCCCTTAATGCAAACAGAATATTTGAGTAACCATGGTGAAGACACTTCAGCAGGACAGTTTATGCTTGGCCATGGGCAATCTCAGTGATCCACTCCCCACACGCCTGGGGGGGCTTCCATTAACAGCAAAGGATTATCCTTTTGCAGGGAAGGAACCCAAGCCGGTGGACACCAGGGATGAGTGGACAACGATTTTGGTACACCAAAGGAACCCCAGGAACTGGACCTATTGGGGTCTACCAAGGCCTCTTTTTGTATTATTTTGTTTTATTTCAGGTGACCACATCAGCCTCTACCTGAATCAGAGCTTATTTGGTCTCTCTGTAGAAATATAGTGAACCCAATCCGAAAAATTGATTCCATCCATTGGTGCAATTGCACCAGCCCCACACTATCCTTGTCCACTTCCAATCCAAGGGTGCTCCCTCGAGCAGTTCCTTATCTGCGGGGATAGTGCCTGGGCTGAGATCCCTCCCCATCTTTAAGGAGGTCCCTGCACCCTTGGCCAGGTTTCCACTCTCACCCCGACTATCACATTAATTCAGGATTGGCAGAGAAAACCCCAATTGGCCTGCCAAAAGAGCTCATATGTTGAATTTGACGAAAATTGTAACTCCAAAATTATGAATCTGGGATGTGAAAATGGTATAGCTGATCTCCTGCAAGAGTTTCCAGAGGCTGAAGGGCAGGATGAAGAGCACAGTGAGGCAGATAACGATGTTGAGCCTCTTGGGTTGCTGCTGGTGGGAGCCAGACTTGACCTTAATGAAGGCCAGAGGAAAAGTTCAAGGCAAGGTCACCTTCAATATTGCAGCACTCTGTGAATATGACCACCAGAGACCCCTCTGAATGATCCTCCAGATTCATAAAAGTACTTCCAGTAGGAGGCTGACACATGAAAATGAAGTCTAGGAAAATGATGCTTACATGTTAGATAAACACTTTTTAACAATTATGTGTGGGTATAATGGATAAAACCCCTGCTGTAAAGTCTCACCACACACAAAGATCAAGTAGAGATCCTTCTGTGTGTCCTGTGCAGGTAAAGAATTCCTGCTTCCAAATGCTTCCCATTGTGTTAGTTTATTTCAGCCAGTTTCAATGTCAAGATCCTGATGCAATGCACAAGGCAGAGGAGGTGGGACCTGGGATCTGGGGAGGGCACTGTGGTCACCAGGAGAGGGTGGCAGGAACAGAGCAGCTGCTGGAGGAGAGGAAGGTGGGGGAGGAAGGAAGGAAAACATTCCACTGACCTGGTCACTGTGGGGCAGCAGCAGGCAAAGGGGGTTTGTGCAGACCAGCAGTGCTTCCTGGTATCTCTTTATCCTTTGGGATCCATGTCCTAAAGGGGATCCTTCCAGGTCAGTAACATGAAGGATAAAGTGTCCAGATCATCAGGAGCCCCCCAGGCCTGTCCTGGTGTCTCCTCTCCGAGCCCTGCCTTGGTGTTGTTTCCCAAAGGCTCAGTGGAGTCATGGGGGAGTCAGAAATTGCACCTTTGTCTATCTCTGAACTCCACTTCATTAGAGATATTTATCTTGGGTTTGTGGGAGTCCAGGGCGTTCCCCTGACTTCCCTGGGGATCCAAAACCCCCCCTGGCAGACCCCTCTGAGACCCCCGAGTGAAGCCCAAGTGCCTCAGGGGCTGGATTTAGCTTCTTGGGAAAATTTACCAACACTGAGGGAAGAGATGCAAGCCCTGAAGATAAATAGAGTGCAAATTAGAGTGTCAGAATGTAGAATAAGTAGGTTTTTGGATTGTTTATCTTAAGGGCCATGTGGTCAAGATGGAGGATTTGGGGTGTGTTGGGCTTCTTCCTTCTCCTTCATGTCATCCATGTTGG
>JAOTIY010001690.1:0-11290 GCA_027123655.1 Muscicapa comitata
TCTCATATTGTTTATACTCAAGGCCTGGAGCCTGAAGACAACTGTCCTTGAAGTCCATAGCTGGCATCAGACTGCTGTGTCTTCACCACTCCAAACACTACAGAGTAGACTCACACAGAACAGAAAACTCTCAGATCCCAAGGCATCACAGGCATACGGAACTTCCTCCGATGCCTGTAATCCGATCTAAAGGTGCTATTAAATTCCAATCTCTTGGCCAGAAAATGTATGAAATGAGCGTGACATCTGCTCCTGTGTCTACCATTCCTGTAATAACTAATTTCTTGTTGTTGTGTGTTAGTTCACAGGTAATAATTGGTTGCTGATGACCTATATACTTCAGCCATGAGGCGTGCACTTCTACATGGTCATTGCAGTAGGGATGATTTTCGTCCATCATTGGCATAACTTGATGTTCCAGTGGGTGTGATAGTAGAGCTATTGCTTTCGCTACCTGAGTATTTTGTGGAATAGTCAATGGTGGTCGAAGAGCTCTAGCTAAAACTGTCAGCTCTTCATTACAATCTGCTGCAACAACTGTGGGATATATTATCAAACCAAAAATACTACATCGGTCTCGACCAATTATCAAAAAGTCTTGTCTTTTCCGAGAAGGTCATCTGAATCCTGTAGGTATTAATGCATGTTCTTCATTCAGGAAGCAGACTATTTTGGAAGCTTCCAGGACGCATTGTGCTCCCGGTGACAACAATTCCAGATCACAGGGGATGCTTGCAAGTGTCCTGCAGAGGGCATTTGACTGACGTTCCCTGACAGTTGCACTGCCTGTGCTGTTGCTGTTCCCTGTGTCGCAGTCATCACTTCTGTTGTAGCGCGTTGGTGTGCCACGCTTCGCTTGCTGTTTCCCAGAATGGGTAGAGGTTTTCCATCGACATCGGTCTGGGAATAACATTCACTCACAAGATGTTTCCCTCTCCTGCATCTTGGACAAAGTTCCAACGGCTTATTAGCTTTTGCAGGTTGAGGACAATTCTTTTTAAAATGTCCAAATCTTCCACAATTGTAGCATTGTCCTTCAGAGGATTTGCTTTTCTTTTTAAGATTTGCAAGAACTTTTTCAAAGTTTTCATTTTGTGCCTGAAGAACCTTTTCCATCCATTCTTCTACTATCAAGGCTATATGCCGAGGCGTTCCGATTTTGTTGCAGGCTTCAACCATCTCTGTCAAGGAAGGCTGGCCAGGGAGGGCAGTGATAATTTTTTTTCATTCTTAATTGGCGTTCGCAAATGCAAGGCTTTTCAATAAATGTGATTTGGCTGCTTCATCAGTGACTTGTCTGTCCACAGCCTGTGTGAGTCTGTCCATAAATGCAGAAAAAGGTTCTGAAGCTCCTTGTCTTATATCTGTATAAATCGTGTCCTGAACACCTGCTGGTGCAATTTGTAAAATTGCTTTGCGTGGTGCTTCTTTGATGTCTGCCAGCATCTCTCTTGGAAGCCTGGCTTGCTGCGCTGGATCGTTGTTTAGAGGATCACCTGCCAGTTCTGCCATGGTGAGGGCTGCATGTGGTCCTCCTTGGTATCTGTTTCGCAGCTCTTGCAAAGCTCTTCTCCATCTGCTATCCCAGATGAGTGCCTGTGTGTCCATGAGAATCAATGACACAAGAGATCTTACATCACATGGAGGTAAATCATACATATTAAAAATACCTTTCAAAAGCTGTTTAAAATATGAAGATCCCAATCCATAGTCTGGTTGCCTTAGTTAGGTCCTTCACTGATTCATGATTCAGTCTTTCCCATTTTGGGTTTTGCCTTTGTGCGTCATAGTTGACGGGCATCATGATGTCGCTGGTTCCAATCGCAGGGCATTCTCTATCCCTTGTTAAATTCATCCTTATATTTGTCCAGTCTATTAATGTTGGCTGTGCTGCAGGTGGCTGTGCTTCCATAGAAATCGGTCTATAGAAAGGAGTTATCTGTTGAGACTGTGTCCAAGCTGTTGTTTCTTTCATTCTTGGATCCACTGGCATAGCTGGTATTTGCACTCTTTGCTGTATTGTTCTTGGCTCTAGTTGAGGGTTGAGCATTTGGGCTTCAGAAGTCATTTGAGGAACTTGTGGAAGCTCTGCTTTTCTCTGGGGAAGAGACTCCAAAGCTGTTCCCATTTGCTGTAAAAAGGCCTGAAAAACATCTTTTGGGATTATAACTATCGAGCCTTGGCTTTCTGTAGCACCTGCTGTCCATGTTGGAATTCCTTCCGGTGCTGTAATAAATAACTTGTCATCCCGTTGCTCTTCAGGAGCTTGCTGAATTTTCTTTTTAAAATCTGTCCGCTTTTTAAATGCGATAGGAAAAAAGTCTTGTAATGTTAGGGTTTCGCCTTTAGATGGCGCTGCTGCCTTGGTTTGGAACCGCATGCGTTGTTGTTGTCGTTGCCGTAGTGACTGGTCTGGTTCCGGGGAGACACCCCTTGCCTGGGCACGCCCCCCGGGGGTGTGGCCGCTCCTTCCCGGCCACACCTCCTCCTGGCACCGGCCGATACCGTCCTGGACCGTGCGGCTCCCCTGCTGTCGTGATCACTTTCACTGTCGCCTGATCCCTGCCCTTGCGAGCTAAAATCACTCTCATCTGAGTTAAACATTTGTTTTCTGCCCCGTCTTCTCTGATGTCTCTCTATATTTAGGTCGCTTGCCTCTGCCCCTAACACTTCCGAGTTTGAGAATCCCTGCGGGCATGCCCATTGCGCCCGCGCATGCTCACTGTATTTTGGGCGCACCGCGCATGCGCTGCTTGTTACTTCCGGGTCCCGCGCACCCCGCAAATCCTCCTCGGGGTTTCCCCGCGCCTCCGCGGCTGCCAGCACTATCGCCGCCGCCGCCGCCGCCGCCGTCGCGCTCCTCCGCATCATCGCGATCGAAACCGGAGCCGCGGTTCCCCGCGTCATCGCGAGCGACACTGGAACCATGGCACCCCGTGCCGCCGCTGCCGCCGGAAAAGCCCCTGCAGCCGCCGCCGCGGCCGCTGCCGCAGGAGCCATTCCCGCGGTCCCGGCGCCGGAAATCGCCTCGCCCACCGACTTCGGGGCTGTTTCTGCCGGTGCCGCCGCGCCTGAAGCCGGGAGGGCCCCGCTCTGTGCCGCGATTGGAGCCAGGGTCCCTGCGCCCGCCGCCCCACTGTCCGCGACCACGATCCGGGTCCCCACGGCCTCCGCCCCGCTCCCCATGGTTTGCGGCGCTTTCCGGATCCCTGCCGGTGTCGCAGTTACTCTGCTTATTCCCGCAGCACTGCGAATCGGAGTTATGGTGTGTTCTGCCATTTCAGAGGTAAATGGTATTTTTTCCTCTGTTCCTCCTCCCTCCCCCGTTCCTCCCACCGCCCCGGGAGTTGAATGTATCGGTCTCCCTGTTTGTGGCGAGGAAGTTTTGGAGGGACTAAATAAACAGAAGTCAAGGTCGTCAAAATCTCCAGGAAAAACTTCCAACTTAAGCTTTCCTGTTTTTGGAGTCAATACCTTGGGTAACTCAGCGTATTTTGGTGACTCCGAGGATTCTAAATTCTCTGGAGATGTTTCTGAGCTTTCCTGCTGCTGACAGGATGATTGTTGAACCACCTGCTGATGGCTGGCTGGCTGGCTCTTCTTCAGTCCCTGAAGGACCTTCTATTGCTTTTGGGGGACTAAATAAACCCACACTTTCGGGAGACAAAACCTCTAGCATTATTCTAGCTGCAGTCAGAAGTTTCTTTGCTCCTTTATTTTTCAAAACTGCTAGCTGGTGTAGTTCACGATTTATTTCTTGCCAAAACCCTCCTTCAAATAACACATCTGTTTCTGCTCGTGGGTAGTGAAGTTTCACCCACACAAGTAAATTTCTAAGTTCTTTCTCTGTAACAGAGATAGGATGAGCAGAAGCTAGATTTTTTAGAGTGGCTAAAAGAGTTAGTTGTTCTTGACTGAGAGTCCCGCCCATAGTGTTCCTATAGTGTTTCTGGAATCTCAACTGCCTTACCCAAAAGCTAAGCGTCAGGACCAGTCCAGAGTTTTCCTGGAAGTCTGTCCAGCAGCTCGCAGGAGGGAGGTTTTCTAGGCTCCTCTCCTTCTACTCAATTCTAGAATTGGCTTTTCTTGGCAGGAGGTTAAAGGTTCTTCTCTGCAATCTTCTCCAACAGCATGCTTCTTGAGCTTGGTCTTCTGTGAGTTTGTATCTGCCTTTGCAGACTACAATGCTCACGCAGAGGGATGCCAAATGTCGCAGCCTGAGGTGTCCCGTTATGCTTGGGACACCTCAGGGAGACATGCAGGTGGTCTGGGATCCAGGTTTTTCCCAAAGTTGTCGATGAGGGACTGCAGGAGATGATTTTCCAGAGGTTTCAAGGTTGTTTATTTTCTCTTATCTCAGGAATGTCTGTCCAGCGAACAGCGGTCTGTTCTGCTAGACGTCCAGGGCGGAATGCCCCCAACAGGGGCAGGGCTTATCTTTTATACTCTAAATTACGCACTAGATATTTATAATAACTTTCCAATACAATACAATCTTGTTAAACTGTCCAGCTTTGTCCCCATCCAATCCAAGAGTGCCAGCATGTCATCCAGCATGGATGACACGGACAAGAAGGAGGAAGAGGTATACCACACCCCAAATCCTCCATGCTGGCCACGTGTCTCTTATCACAGACATCTCAGAAATCTATTTATCTACATTCTAACTGTCTAATTTACACTTTACTAATTTTTGTGGCTTGCTTTTCTTCCCTCAGTGTTGGTAATTTCTCCCCAGGGGTTAAATTCAGCCCCTGAGACACCTGGGTCTCATTTGGGGGTCTTTGACACCCTCGCCAGGGAGGTTTTGAGACCCCCAGAGAAGCCAGGGGAACACCCTGGACTCCCACAACTGTCAGGCCTCTAATTTCCAGGATCATTCTTCTTGCCCTTCTTGAAAATTGGGACATTTGCCAGCTTCCAGTCAATTGGGACCTCTCTGGATTCCCAAGACCATTCAAAAAAAATCATTGAGAGAGGTCTCACAATGACATCAACCACCTCTTTGAGGACTCTCAGATGAATCCCATCAGGCCCCATAGACTTAGAGGGATCCAGCTGGCGCAGCAGATCCTACATAAGTTCAGGGCTGTCTGGAAGTTTATCATTCTCACAGTCATGGTCCTCCATCTCAGGGCACTGGGACCCACAGAGCCCACAATCAATGCTGAAGGGAGAAGCAAAGAATGCATTAAACCTCTCTGCTACATCTCTGTCCCTGTTTGTGAGGTAACCATCCTCATCAAGTAATGGGCCAATGTCATTTCTGCACTGACTTTTCCTATTGACATATTTCTTTTAAAACTCTCTTTTATTGTCCCTCGCAGTTCTGCCCAGCATCAACTCCAAGTGAGCTTTGGCCACACAAATTTTCTCCCTACAGTAGTGAGCAGCATCTCTATATGCTTCCCATGTAACCTGACCTTGCTTCCACTGGCCATACACCTTCCTTTTTTGCCTTATTTCCAAGACAAGATTCCTGTTCATCCAAGCCAGCCCTCTGCCTCATCTGCTTGAATTCCAACATTTGGGAATTGCCTGCTCCTGTGCTCTTAGGAGGTGATGTTTAAAAAGTGACCAGCACTGATGGACCCCAGCACCTTTAAAAGCATTTTCCTAGGGGACCTTACTGTTATGAATGGAGATGAGAGCTTAGACAAGTTCTGCCTTTGACTCAGATTTCTGGCAGTAGCTCTGGTTGGGGCAGCCTGAACCCCAAATGTCTCTCATTTGCAAGTTCTTAATAATGGCCAATTAGGTCTATTACAAAATGGATTATTTATTGAATAGACACAAGATTAACAGACATAAGACTTTAAACAGACTATTTGCTACACAGGATAAAACAAAAAGAGCTACTAGCAGATAAAAAATACAGTGCAAGATAAAAGATACCTATGTTACAGCTAGCGAAGAAATAGTATAGATTAGAATTCAATGTATCTTATCACCAAATTGATGATGGAGTACAAATAAAGTCTTTTCCCTCAATTTCTGAAAAGTAACTGTGAAATTTGCGTCCAAACTTTGGGGAAAAGCCTCATACGTTTCCAGGGTGTGTGTAGGAGACTTCAGCCTCCGTGAAAGTCTGTGTTGCTCTTATAGTTTGTAAAGTGAGTTGTCTGTCAGTCAGAAATTCCATCTTATCTCCCCACATCTTGTTCTCAAGGCAAGCTGTTCCTTGTCAGCAGGTGTGAAAGCTAACAGCTGGCCTGAAGGTCTCACAGACACAAGTTACCTTGACCTTGACTTGATCAGCCTGTACTTGTGAGAAAAGGAAGTAAACAGTTTTAAGGAAGAAAGCACTGAAAAGTGGAAGGACTTAACTGCAAGGAACGGATGCTGGCTAATCTTTGGCAAGCACGTACGCAGGCAACTATTGACCAGTGAGCTGGGTGGCAACAAGTCACTAGCCAATTGGGATCGAACGCACAGGTTTTGAAAACCATATAAATATGAGCTGTGAACAATGATTGCTATTGCTGCTTAAACTGATTCCTTAAGTTTTAGCTTTCATATTTTTCAGATTCTGTGTTACCTAGGTGTGTGGCTCTAAGCTTCATATTAAGTAAGTTCTCTTCACAGGGTAGGTAGACAAAACAATTCTTTTCCAGCTTGAGAACCAAGGACAACCATCACAAGCTTCAGGTCCAAAAAGCATAAACAATGGGGAACTGAAGAGACCAAACAAGAAGGATGGGACTTCATGACCTGAAGCTGTAATTGGACAATTGACCATAATATGTAAATGGACCAAAACTTTAAAAAGTGCAAAAACTTGTGACTGGAATCCATCTTGGATCCATCCTGGATATAGCCCTGGCCGGGCTCTTGTACTGCCCAAGGCATATCCTTTTGAGGCCTTTTAATAAATACCTACTTTATTCTTTTAGCTCTGTCTAGTCCCTGTTCGAGGTCAGTCTCACTAAGGCATCAAAATCTTGGAGTGTCATGTCTGTCTCTACTGTGACAAGTAGGGATTTCAACCCTCTGCAGCCAGACATAACTCCTTTACCAGACACATACCCTGCCTGGGTTAACTCATCCATTCATGTGAGGGGGAGAATGCCTGGAACTATTGCACCAGCTGATGGACAGATAAGCTCTTCTGTGGTAGGGGGAACGTCCTGCCACACTTACTAATTCCTTGAGCAGCCTGAAGTGAGCTCTCTTCATGTCCAGAGCTGAGGTTTTGCTGAACCTTTTCTTCCTGTCACCAGAGATTTTAAACTTGATTGCTTCATGGTCACTGTGACCAAGATGGCCACCAATCACCATTTCACTGACAAGACCCTCTCCATTAACAAGGAACAAATCAAAGAAGGGCCTTTCCTAGTCAGCTCCTTTAGTGCCTGTACCACGAAGTTATCATCAGGTGTTTTAGGAATCTTCTGGACCTGTTTGTGCCAGCTGTATGGTGTTCCCATTTACATCTGGTAAGTTTGAGTCCCCCATAAGGACAAAGGCAGTTTATTTGTAGGTATCCCTTTGTTCCTTGATGAATAATTCAATGGCATCATCATCCTGGCTAGGAGGTCTATAGCAGACTCTCACGATGACATCCGCATTGTTTGTTTCTTAATCCTCACCCAGAGGCCTTCAACTGTGCCATCACCAACTTCGAGCTCCATACATTCCAGCCTCTCCATTACATACAACTCCACCCTCCCTCCCTCCCGCCTGTGGCAGGACCTTTCACCCCCTGATACAGCAGAAACTTATCTCCCCACCACACATAGCTAAGTCAGACTGGAATGATTTGTCATGTGATAAATTATCCTGTCTGAAAGCCTCCTTATCCAGCAATACACATCCTGTCTTGGCATGAGAAAGGAAAACCTAAAAATAGTGACTGCCAGAACACAAGCACTTTTACAACTATAAAAGACCACTAGGATTTTAATGAAATCAGAAATCTCTTATACACTGAGTGTGTAGAGAGTTCTCGACATGAAGGCGTTCACATCAAGTTACTTCCCAGGGACTGAGACAAATTAAGGAGATTCTCTGCACACCACTATCATTCGTTGGTAAGTGACATTGACTCCTAATCTATACTATTTCTTTGCTAGCTGTAACTTAGGTACATCTATCGTGCACTGTATGTCATCCACTAGTAGTGTTTATTTTGTTTTTCCTGTGTAGTAATTCTGTTTAAGTCTAATGTCTGTTTCCTTGGCCTATTCAAATAAGTAATTCATGTTGTAATAGGCCTGATCGGTCATTATTAAGAACTTGCCAGCGAGACTGGGTTTTGAGGTGCTGGTCACCTCAGTAAAGCTGCAGTCTACTGCCAAAAACCTATCAAAGGCAGGGACTTGTCTAAGCTCTCCCCTCTCAATTTGTAACACCACCTCACCTGCCTTGCCTATCCCTCCTGAAGAGCCTGTAACCATCCAACAGGGCACTCCAGCCACAGGACTCATCCCACCAGGTTTCACTTATGTCAATGGTGTTGTATCCCTGGGACTGGACCAAGGCTTCAAGCTCCTTTTGTATATTCCTCATGCTGCATGTGTTGGTACAGAAACATTTCAAGTGTGGTTTGTTGTAGCTGACATCCTGTGGAGCAGATTGAGGGATGTCACTAGCACTCAGTTCCTAAAGTTTTGGCCTGCCATTCTATTGCTTATCACTGGCAAGCCTGGTTTTGTCTCTTTCTCCCTTCCAATTTAAAGTTCCCCCAACGAGCCCTGCTAACTCCTGAGCCAAGATCCCTGTTCTCCTGTGAGACAGGTGGACCCTGTTTGTTGCCAGCAGGCTCACTGTTTTATAAACTGACCCATGATCAAAAAACCACAAAATTTTGCTGGTAAAACCAATCTCAAAGCCAGGTATTCATCTGTATGATCTTCCTGTTTTTTGCCCCATCATTCCCTGCAACTGGCAGGACAGAAGAGAACACAACTTGTGCTCCAGATCCTTTGACCAGTTGACCCAAGGCCTTGATTGTTTGCAGCCCTATTGTTGAGACTTCATCGGTACCCACCTGGAAAACTACTAGAGGGTAATAATCAGTGGGCCATACCAAGCTGAGAAGTTTCTTTGTGATGTCCCTTACCTGGGCCCCAGGGAGGCAACACACCTCCCTATGAGTTGGGTCTGGTCAGCGTATTGGGCCCTCCATTCCTCTCAAAAGGGAGTCACAAATTACTACTAGGCTCCTTTTATTCTTAACTGAGGAGGTCATGATGCAGGGGGTAGGCTGCTCTGCCCTGGGTGACACCTCCATCCCAGAAGAACCTTCATGCATGTTCTCATTTCCCTGGTTCTCAGATTCCAGGGCTTCATACCTATCATATAAGGGTACCTGGGATGGTGAGGTAGACTGAGAGTAGATTTACCTTCCACTCCAAGCAGAAACTTGTTTCCATTCCCCTCCATCTCTAAGGTCCCCTCCTTCCACCTGGTGGTGAGAGGGTAGGGGATCCATTGCTTCCTGTGAAGTGGATGGCAGGTCCCTTTTTCTAAGGCATGGTAGAGTGCAGCTGCACCAGTCAATCTCCTCCTCAGAGTCCCTGATATTTCTTAGTCTTTCTACTTTGTCTCTCATCTCTCCCACCAGGTTGACCAGATCATCCATCTGATCACACCTCATGCTGCTGTTCTCCCTGCTGTCCTCTGAGAGCAGCAGCAGGCTCTGGCTCTCCCTGCAGACTGAGACCTGGACCCCTGCATGTTTTTGTGAGTGGGTAACCATGTCCTTTCTGGTGTGCCCAGAGGAAGCAACTTTTATCCGAGTTGTGAGAAATAACACTCACTTTTAGAATTTCAAAGGTTTATTAAACCTTAACAAAAATACAACAAAAGACTGAATAAGGAGAAAGAGCAGTGCTGAGAGTCCCCGTGGCTGGCAGCTAGATGCTTGTTTACAAAATGATGCACTGCTTTTTATACCCTTAGCCTCTCCCAAAGTCTTGTCAGTCAACTCTTTCTCTGTCGTCCATTGATGGATATTGCTTTCTTATATCTTGATTGGAGGTCAGGAGTCATTATGCCACGCCTCCTAGTAACAAGCTGGCCCTCCCCAAATGCCTGATTACCAAGGCTATTACAAGGGGGAGGGGAAAGAAGACTATGTGAGGATATATTATAATATAACATAATATAACATACACATAATATTGATCTCTTAATTGTGAGGGCCAACCATCACATCATCTGTCTATAACACGAGTGGACACCATATCTGAGCTCCCTCTGCAAGGGCGATGACCACCAGCTGAGCTAACTGCTTGAGCTACAGCACCCTACCATGCCCTCATTTGCCTGCTATGTTCACCACATGCCAAACCGCTCACGATCCCTGGCGGCCGGTTTTGTATGGGTGGGGGTGAGCACTGTCCCTGCTGACACCGCCCACACTGAGTCAGAGTCGCCTCTGAGTCACAGCTCCACTGCTTCCCCCTTGGGAGAGGGGGCAAGGATGCCTTTCTCTGCTCTGGTATCAAGGTATTGCCAGGTAGGAAATCTCGTCTCGCTCCCTCAGCTCTAAAGCACCTCTTTTTGCACAGTTAGTCTAAGAGTCTTCGCTGAAATGGCTCCAGGAATCTTTCTTCTACCTCTGAAAAGGTGAACTGTCCACAGGGAAGAATTCCAAATATCCCGCTACAGTTCTGGAACAAAATGGGAAAATCTAATTGTTCAGCTTCAGAAAGTGGTCAAGGTTCACATAAAAAAGGCAAGACACTAACCAGCCTCTGAGTATTCACTGTTGCACCTGTTAGGCAGCCCCAGAGGTTTGGCTTGGTCACGCATCACTCTATCTGTGAGGTGGCTATGCTGGTTTACCCTTCAGAAAAGAGTGCAGAGCAAAACAGCAGAACTGGTAAAGCCGCCTCGCTCCTAGGAAAATACTAAAGCTACCTCTTCAGACTACTTTAGACAAGTTTATATTGGCTCAACACTGTGTGATTGTCCTGGTTTTGTCTGGGATAGAGTTAATTTTCTTCTCAGTAGCTGCTACAGTGCTATGTTTTGAATTCAGTATGAGAATAATGTTGATAACACACTGACGTTTTACTTGTTGCTAAGTAGTGCTCACCCTAAGTCAAGGACTTTTCAGTGTCTCATGCTCTGCCAGTGAGGAGGTGTACAAAAAGCTGGAAGGGAACATGGCCAGGACAGCTGACCAAAACTGGCCAAATGGATATTCCATATCACAGAACATCATTTTCAGTATATAAACTGAGTGAAGTTGACAGGGAGTTGCCAGTCACTGCTCAGGGATGGGCTGGGCATCGCTCTAGTGGGTGGTGGGCAACTGTATTGTGCATCACTTGTTTGTCTT
>JAOTIY010001691.1:0-11281 GCA_027123655.1 Muscicapa comitata
AATTTCAGTCAAAATACATGAAAATGTCTAACAGTATTTTACAGAGATTCTAGAAAAGTATAATCAATGTCCTTTCTTTTCTTTCCCCAACTTAAAATTATAACCTAAATTAACAATGTGTAGGAATCTTCGCAGGAGTTTGACCAATTCTACAAATGACAGAAATACACACAATTCATCTACGTAGCTCTTGGTCAGCATTTATAAAGAAAACTTTGCTTGTTTAGGCTAGGGCAGAGTTAATTTTCTTCCAAGTGGTTGGTATGGGGATGTGTTTTGGATTTGTGCTGAAGGGCTGGTAATACAGAGATGTTTTTGTTATTGCTGAGTGGCACTTGCACAGTTTCAAGGCCTTTTCTGCTTCTCCCCAGCAAGGAGGCTGGGGATGCACAACAAGCTGGAAGGGGACACAGCTGGGACAGCTGACTAACTCACCACAGGGATATTCCAGATCATCTGGTGTCATGCTCAGCATATAAATCTGAGGAAAGAGGAAGGTAGTGTTTGTTTTCCTCAGTAACCATTGCATGTGATGGGGTCCTGGCTTTCATGGGTATGGCTGAACACCTGCCCACAGCAACAGTGAATTAATTCCTTGTTTTGCTTTGCTTGCGAGGACAGATTCTGCTGTACTTATTAAATTGTCTTTATCTCAACCCACAAGTCTATTCTATTTTACCCTTCTAAATCTCTCCCACATCCCCTTTGTGTACGGCTTGGTTGCCAGCTGGAGCTAAACCACAACCCAAACAAGCAAGAAAACCCAAACAACAACAACAAAAACCCAACCAAGAAAAAACAAACAAGCACAAATGAATTGTCATTGCCTGATGTTAATGACCATTGACCACAACTACTCACTTCTAAATTAATCTGCTCTTTAAGGAATGCATGTTTTTTGTGCTGGAGACTTCAGGTTTTATTAAATATAACAGAAAAATCGGCAGCATCCCTGATTATATGATGTAATGTCACAGAAATCCTAAGTAAAACATGTAAACTACTTAGTTTATAGACCACCACAGTTCAAGATGATCTGAAAATTCTCTACATTATTTTTTAACGAAATCAGTGTTTCTTTTTTTCAGTCTATATAAATCATTTGTTATTCATAATTTGAAAACTACAAATCTACTTCCTTTTGCCAGGATCAAACTATTTCCTCTAATTTTGCTCTAAGAACAATAATTATGTTACTATATCTATATATAATGCATAGGCCAGACTGTACTCTAATGGACAGCCTCTCTTTAATGGGAAAAATAAAAATATTTCATCAGTCAAAGGAAGAGGTAGCCTCTATCTTGCCCATCTCATGTGATACTGAACAAAAAATGCTCCATAAGAAAAGTTCTGTACTCCATAGGGATTTATTTGGGTTTTTTCCTTGAGTGATTTAGAGATACACACAGTATAGGAAGGACATTTCATCATTAAAAAAAAAAAAAAATCTTAATCTTGACATGAAATTAGTTTATGAAAATTCAATAAAATAATTTGGATTTTTGGCAGGTTAGCACTTGTCAGGATCAAATATTCTGCTAAAAAGACTAGAAAATTATTCATAAATGTGAGCAAATGCATTTTTTTAATAACATTACCATGTTTTTGTGATCAAAACCAATGTGATGCTTTCTCAATAATATAATCATTTAATTAAATTAGGATTAATTTTAATTTAATGCTTTTCATTTGAGAGTTGCAGTACTTTCTGCAGACCACAAACACTTTAAGGTTAGAGCCTATACGGCTTTTCTTGTCTTTCTTCCAAGTTAACAGTGAATTCAATTGCAATAAGCAAATCCATACCACATATGGTCAGAATTTGCCATTTCTCATACTCTCAGAAATGTTGTGATGGTGGGCTACTCCCTTTACTCTGCAATGTGGAGTTTCATTTCAATGCAAACTTGCATCTCACATGAAATGTCTCATTAAGCATATATGATTCATAATTTTGATTACCATTTTAATAATCACCAGCTCTGTATAAATTACTGTGCCAACAGCAGGATAAACCAGCATTTAGCTATACTAAAAATTTTACTCATTATTTTGAAATCTGTTTCATCATCCTGCTTCTGACTCATCTGTTTATACCATCAGATGGTAATTCACTAATATTACCAGACATAAGATTGCACAAGCTTCGTTTTCCATTTGGACTTTCCCCTGTCCTTTCTATGAAATAGGTTTGCATACATTGCAGCCTCTCTTCCATTTATGTTCTCCATTCTTTCTGCCCTTCATATTTCTCAAATGTATTTTTCAGTTTGAATGGAGTGACTTTTTCAGCCTTTTCTAGTAGAGCTCAAATACAGTCCCACTTGAGCACAAGTTCAATATCTCACAACTTTGGGAACCTGGCAGTCCAACTCTGGGCAAAGAGAGTTGTCTCTTATGAAAACCTCACTACATCTCTTGCTTAGTATCATCTCAACAAAAAACAACACTGGGAAGACATAATAAAACATTTTGCATAAAAAAAATGTTTAGCAGCAGCTAAGTGACTTTTTCTTAATAGACAACATGTAACTAAAATCCATCATTGCATTATTACTGAATGAAGGGGACTTTGTGACTTTCATTAGTACTGTTTCAGCAAACATAACTCACTGCAAGTTTTCTTTCATATGATTCACTTTAAAATCAATCAAAACCTTCCTAAAAATTTCTCTTTTTCCTTTTTTCTTTTTTTTTTTTTAATTCTCAAGAAAGGAAAAAAGAAAGCATTCAACAAGAGACTATGAAAATATATATTTAAAAAAACAGTGAAAATGAAGAATTTTTTTACCTGATCAAATTCAATAGAAAAGTCATTGTAAGTTTATGTCAAAAGGAAAAACATCAATTAAATAGATTTGGAAGACAAACATTTGGATTATTTTTCTCTTTCACCTTGATTTTCCCTTTTGAGATGAGAGCTCAAGTCATGTTTAGTCTAAGGACATAATAATAATAATAGAGTCTGCCCCGACCTAACTTCTGTCAATGTTCCACGTTGAGACTTAAAACTTTTCTCGACCTGTCTTTTAATGTTGCCACAGGATTTTGTGTCCAGTTGCATTTACTCTTGATCATGTTTAATCAAACAGTTTCAAATATAACCACAAAACATCTTAGTGAAACTTTTGCCTTCTTTCTAAAGAGAAACTTTATCAATCAAAATATTAATTCAAGAATAATGTGTATATACATTATATGATTTAAGGCTCTTTAGTTACTATTGAAACATTAAAATGAAATAAATTATGGAATACGAGTTATATGCAGTAGTTTTAATTTAGATAAACTGGTTTTTTTAAACAAGATTGTGTAGGTTTTTAATGGCTGGCTAAGCCTGAATACTTTTTTCTCCTGTTGTGCCCTGCAGAGAAGTGCTGATATGACCCAAACAATAATAAACTACAAAATAAACCAAGGGTTCTCTCAAGGAAAAAAACAAACAAAACAAAAGCAAAGAAACACTGGAGATGATTGTAAATATCTTCACAGCAGAGAATGTATCTTACCCATCATTTTCTTGAAAAACCAAACCTCCTTAACTGAAGCAGTTTAACCCCTGTAACGCCATGTACAACAGGTAAAAAAATGGTTACTTTCCAGAAACTAACCTGCATGCAGACAGATCTATTGGAGGGAATAGCAATTCCCTTTGGAAATGAATCCCAGACTTTATCTCATACTGATGCTGTCCTTCTACTCACCAGAGTCAGCAGTGCCCAGGCAGAGGTACGCAGAGCAGCGTGTGTGCCTCAGTGTCTCACTTTGCTGCTGCTCTCTCCTGCAGGCTGTGGCAGGAGCTCTGCTGCCCCTGTGCAGGTACAGGTACAGCTGAGCAGTGCTGAAGCTGTGGCAGGAGTTCTGCTGCCCCTGAGCAGGTACAGGTACAGCTGAGCAGTGCTGCAGGCTGTGGCAGGAGCTCTGCTGCCCCTGTGCAGGTACAGGTACAGCTGAGCAGTGCTGCAGGCTGTGGCAGGAGCTCTGCTGCCCCTCAGCAGGTACAGCTGCAGCTCCAGCGCTGCTGCCTCACAATTTAACACCCTCACTCCTTCCGGTCATTGGTTCCAGGGCAGGAATGACACCAGCATTTCTGAGCTCTCCTTGTGTTTTCTCGCAGAGCAGGGAGGGCAGGCAGACTCCGTGATCTCCATGCTAAGTACCAGCCTGCCTGCTGCCAGTTCTCCCCACTTGTGCCGGTGATGACATTCAGCTTGCTCCTCCACACGGGATACAGCGCTGCTTCCTCATTATGTAAGGCAGTCTAGGTCAAGTGTAGGAGAGACACTGCTGGCCTGAGCAGGCTGCTGGATTGCTCCCTCAGCTTCATGGGGTCTGGAAGCTGGATCCTGATCTTTGCTACATCATCTTGGGTGAGTGTTTTTGCATGGTTTAAATGGTTACTGTGCTGCTTTTCTATGCAGATAGCTGTCAGCCATGCTGTGAATTGCAGAGATCGTTTCTTAGGTGAAACCAGCTCTGTCAGCATGAGTGAATTAACATAGTAGTTCTTGTAGGCATCTCAGCTTTGAGACACTTTGCAAATAAATAAATCATAAATCGGGTTTGTTAAGAAACATCCTTTCTAACCATATGGGGATTAGTGTTAATTTGACTGATTAAGCAGTGAATTAAATCCATTTGCTTGAAGATGGTGTGGGAAAGCATTATTGGATATTGCTATTAGCTCTGAGAGGTTTACTGCAGTTCTTGGCTGTTGCATTTTTTTAGCCTTGCAAATGACAAATATGCTTCTCCTCTTAAGCGTAACAAAAGAAACAAAAATTGTATTTGTTATCTCACATTCAGCGGTTATTTTTTAAAGCAGCAATTAAACCCAGGATGCTATTTGCTATGTCCTGCAGGAATGTGTAAATCTTTATGCTTCTGAGATATGTAAGGTGAATACTGCAGATAAAATTACATTTAGTGACTGCTCTGCAGAATGCCAGAACAGTACGTGGGAGCTAGATTTGTATTAGAGGGTAGCTTTTATTCATGAACCATGAATTCAAACACTTTTTGTTGTATGTCAGCCCTGCTGAAAATCAGTCTGTAACAAGGAGTAGAACAGGTTTGTCCTTAATTATACATACTGGGTATTGTCAGGTGCTGGAATGTCTGATCATACTGGAATGCAGTAGAAGAGGCCCTGGAAAGTAACAGCATAACACTGATACTGCAGTATCACATAAGGAATTTCAACAAGCCTAGCTTGCTTGCTAAGGACAGCTAATAAATCGGAAAACACTTTTAACACATTTGAGAGATTAATTGGAATACTTGTCTTTATGTGCAGTACCTTGGACAGCAACTTTTTTGTTCTGTGGTACAGTGAGTCTCCTTTGTGGAACTGAGCAATTTGTGAAAATTAATACAAATTTAAGATACGTTATTGGATTAAAAAATACTGGGGAATGTATAGAAAAAAACAAAACAAAACAAAAAAAAACAACAACAAACAAACCAAAACTGAGAGAAACTTTGGTCAGAATTGTATCAATGCACTGTTATTTAAGAGCTTACTGCCAAGATTTCTTTTAATATAACTTTAAAATAGTGGTGTTTGTATTGAATTATACTAATGAGTGTCAAAATAGTAAATTAAGAATGCAAAATTGTTGGCAATTTACAATATGACATTTACAAAATTTTCATGTCTAATAGGTACTCCTCACTTTAAGTAGAAATGCCAAGGTCCCTTAAATCAAAATCAGATTGGATATTTATATAAGTTTCTGTAATAATATCAGATTAAACTAATTTTGGTGGGAAGAATGGAAGCCTGGAAACCTTTTTAAATGTGTTTTTTCTCCCCTTAAAAAGACCTAGTTGTTCTTCCCTTGTTCTAGAAATAATAATAGACTTTAATTTCAACACTTGTTCCAAATTGAGGTGAATTGTTTTAACATTTTCTTATTGTCTTTTAAAGCTCTTTCTCTGGAAAAGAACTGCCAAGCAGTCGATTGTCTTTCATCATGGTCTTACCTTTCCAGTTACTAATTTTTTTATATTTTTTTTGTAATGACAGTTGCATAGATCTGTGCTGAGATTTATTAGATATACCAGGCTGCTGCCTTCATTAATTACATTGTGGAAGTTAGGCTCAAGAAAGTGTAGCTCATTTTTGGTATCTTGATAACACCTCTGTTGCAATGCAGCATATTACATTGTATAATGTTTTATAGATGCTACTTCAGACTTTAAAACACAGAAGTATATCTTTCAAACAAACTGAAAATAATAGCATGGTATAGGAACTTAGGACCAAACTGCTAGAATTATTGTAATGATCTACTTCACATTCCTTGTCTCTTGCTGCATGAAGTGTTCTAAAATAGTTACGCTATTATATATGAGTACACTGTGTTCCATCCCATTTCAAGTGTGGGTGCTTGAGGTATTTTCTTACAGGTTCAAGGAGTGTTAATAACATATCTATTCAATTAGAAGGGAAAAACCCCATTATTTTCTTTAAATGTATAGTGATCTTCTGGAAGACTTATTCTTATTTTTTGCATCATGGTTCATAGCAGGGCACACAGTACTTCTCAGCATAACAAGCTGCAGATGCTACAGCAGGATACAAAGTGTTAGAAAATGGTGTTTCCTGTATGTATTCGTATGTCCCATATTGTGGCATATCAGTTTGGGTCTGAGAAATTCAACCTGAGGTGTTAAAAATGTTTTGAACCCACTGCAATGCTGGACATTGGTTGTCAGTGGTCAGTACCTCCTCCTGGTATTTTTCTGTGGTTTACTGGAATTGTCCAATCCATGGTTACATTGGTAGCTTGCTTTCAATATTCTTTATTTCAAATGACAGTATGCAGCTGGATTTTCTGACAAACTTTTCCCTTTTCCTCAGAGCACTAGAATTTTCTGTAACTGCAAAGGAGTTTCTTTGCTCTCTTCATGGTTATGGAAATTACACTAAGTTATTCAGATCTCAGGTTTTATCTGCCTGTTTTAGTTGAGTAGTTGAGATACATATTGTGATGACACACATATGCTAAATTAGTGCTAAATTGAAAAGGGAAGACTAAAAATATTAGTGTTTTCATTCATGTCGTGTAACAACTAAATATGACTGTAGTAGTTTGGTTGACAAGCTTTCCATGTAAGTTTGGGCTCACAAATGCAGATCTTTCACTGTCTCGAACGACCAACTTTTATTTGCATCTAGTACACAAAAGTATTCCTAGTGTGACAAAAATATATTGCTGAAGAAATGTGCTTTACCTGTTCTGAAGATGGCTGTTTAGAAGCTGGCAGATGTGCTTTATTCCTTGTGCAAAAAGTTACTATGCTTTTTATTCAGAGGTTTTCCTTGCTCTTCCTTGAAACTGGTTTGATGCAGTCTTTTGTGTGGCTACAGTTTGTCTCATTTTTCAGGTCCTGGGTCTCCATTATGATGCTTTCCCATCCTTAACTGCTTGGATAGCACTTCTGTGACTGCAGTAAAATTGGTTCACAAGTTTAGGAAGAGAAAATGTGCCTTGGATCAGGATGTTCACCAGTGTGTCCACGGAGGATCTTGGTTGGCTAATCCCTTATCTATTAGATTAATTACTCCATTTGCTGTTCTTCACACCCACTGTAAATAATAGAATTCATTGCTAGAAAGAGATATTGTAAAGAATCAAGGGAGATTTTAAAAAAATGTTTTGGTAAGTAAAATGTACCTCATAAACTTTCATTTAAAAAATATACATATATATATATAGTTCTTAACACTATTAATGGAACATAACATTCTGCATTGTTGCTTATGTGGTTCACTTGCCGTGGCTGAACATCTGAACTTCTAAGGTTAATTTTGAAGGTTTCTCTAGAATGTACACAACTATGTTTGCAGCAAAAAAATGCTGAAACATAGTTGCTTGTTGCAGCAAAAACGATGAAGGATAGAGACAAATAAACCTACATTCCATTTTAAATTCATTTACAGTTGTCTATAAGGCCTTTTCAGAGAGGGAACTGCAGAGGAGCACTAGAGAAGGACTTTTCAAATCCTTTCATGAACTGAAGAATAACAGACTTTCTTAATGCCTGGTGATCACTAAGGCTCTTGAGCCAAAAACTTACTGGGCTGTTCTTCACCAGGGCTCTTAAATATTTACACAGTGTTCCTGAGGTAGGCCTGGTCAAAATTTGTAGGAGGAGAAGTGAATCACAGACTCCCCTCCCATTAAGGCAGTTACCAGGGCTGCAGAAGGTGAGGTCTGCAGGACTGCAAGCTCATGGCTCATTGGAAGTTTGCCTGGCAGCTGTGTCCCTGCTGAGCGTGGATGGAGGCTTCTCCTCGGTGCCTGGTGGATGGATGGCTGCTTCAGCCCATGCCCATCCTCTCCTTGGGCAGTCAGGGAGGGATTTGTCACCACACCTGCAGGAAGAACTGCTCAAAGGTTTTCAAGCTGAATGCAATGAGTATCCTGGACTTGGTTTTGAAAACGATTTGACTAGCTATTAACAATTTACTCTTTGTTTACAGATGGAAAAAAGGCAAACATTAGGTATTGGGGAGGAGAGGAAAGGGAGACCATCTTTTATTTACTGACTTTTCATCTATCTGAGAATTGGAACAGCTCTGGTTGAGAAATCTATACCTTTTTTGTTTTTTTCAGTTGTGGTGCAATATATGAAACTTTAAAAATACAAGAATTCGTGAGATACAGCAGTTGGAAAGAAGTTGCTGTTGTGTTGATTAAATCTCTCTCAAACCCCATAACAGATGACAGTCTGGTTCAAGAAGCCACCAAGAGAAGCTTGTTAAGATAATCAGAAACCCTATCACTTTTCCTGACAATGTAAACTGCTGGAGCTGAATTTGAGCACCTATTTATGCTGTGAGCTGTAAAAATGGAGCCATGGGAAATCTGCTTGGAAAAAACAGCTTTCAGCGTTCTGTTTATGATACTTGGAGATTTCTCAAAGTCAGTGGTCATGTTAAGCATTCTATGCTGGACCTCTCGTGATGCTTAAAGAAGGATGTCTTAGTTCATTCATTCCTAGTTTAGTGTTTAATTTGGTGTTGTTTGTTTCATTTCAAAGTGCAACATTTGCACATTGAAAGGAACTATGCCTGTAACATGTCAAATGTTTGTAGCAAAGACTGGAGGGACTCATACTAAAACTTCAAACTGAGGAGCAAATATTTTACCTTTTATCCTGCCATAAATCTGTGTTTATAAACACCAGACAATTCATCATTTCCAGAAATATCCTCTGTGAACAGAAAGATTTCTGGGAATGATCAATTGGCATCAGCAATTGTATCTGAACATCTGTTTAATATTTAAAAATTTTAGGCTCCTGAGTCAGGTGTGTTAATAGTGCTACAAAGTCATTTGTCACCTGCAAATGCTCTAAATGATCCCAAAGAACTTTTCAAATATATGAAAAACACACACATCTGCCCTTAGAATTGTACCTAAGAAAGAACCAAACAGATGAACTGTGTGCTACCAGCTGCTAATATTAAAATAATGATTTGAAGATCATAGACTCAAACTGCTTTTGGGTAAAGGGGGCCTGCCTAAGCCACTTAGCAGTAGTGCTATCAGAAAAGCTAAATTAGAAACTGGTGATCATGACAGCAGTGACAGATGAAAGCATGTGAGGTCTTTCTAAATCAGAACTCAGATGTATTTAAAGGAGACAGGTTTGAATGGTTGTGTCCAGTTTGGTCTTGCCATTTCATGTCAGCATTTTAGTATTAGTATTTGAATCTATTATAGTGTGTTTTAACTAAATATTTAGTGTCACAAGCTCGCTTGATGTTTCCTTTTAATCACTGCAGTATTTGAAGACAGCATATTTAAAAATTTTGCAATTAGATTTCATTATTAGAACAATTGTTCATAACATTCTGTACTGATAAATGCTTGAAAAGTAGGCATTATACTGAGAGAATTCCAAGTGCATCTTCTGAAGGGACAAGAACCTCAGGTCGCCACTGGGAGGTGGAGAAATTCTGATTCACATAACTTGAATTCAAGCAAACTTTAAGCAATCAAAACATCATGATGTGAAAATATTAGGAAAAAAACATAACAGAATATTAGAATTGTCTATAAGGCATAAAATTCATTAAAGCTGCTTGGAGTCACTGAATCAGAGGTTAACATTAAGTGTCTGTTGTATCATAAATGTGCCTCATTGCATACAGGTATTAGTTAGATTCATATCCTTCTGTCTTTACATGCAGAAATGGCATTGAACAATGAAAGCAATGCAGTGTTATTTTTAGCCCTCCTTCCCTGCACCGTTCACCTCCGCAGTCACTGCCTCCTCTTTTCCTTTCCTGCCACTGTGCAGCCGCCTCCCTCCCGCATGGCAGCCACTGGGGCTTTCACAAGGGTTTGCTCATGGTCATCCCCACTTCTGTTTTATTATTGGTCATTAAAGCAAAGTGAGAAACACAGAATGCTGTCTGATTTAGCTCCAGCGGAGGCTGATCCAATGCAGATGGGGTTCATTGTGCTAGCAGTTACCCTTACTGTTCCTTAGCAGTCTGAATTTTAAAAAGGAGCCTTTTTTTGTCTAGGTTCCAGCTTTGGCTGCGCAGCTGCCATCGGATCCCGGGAATGTATAGAGCTGACGTGGCAGTCGTGTACCAGGCAGTGATTAGCAATGCAGGCTCTGATAGATGGGCACATCACGGGACTCTGGCACAGGAACCCTTTTCTTATGGTGGCTGAACCCATGACTGATGAGGTTGAATGTACCAGCACTCCTCAGCGGGCAGGTGTCAAACGAGACCGAGGGCAGGGAGCGTTTAGCTGTGACATGCCAGGGCTGACCTGGAAAAGTTTCTGCTGCTTTCGTAAGGGCTGACACTAACACAAACTATTTCCTTCACACGTTCCAGAGACAAGTAATTAACTGAAAAGAAATTAAAATTACTGAAGACTTTAGCTCATTTAATACTGGATAAAGAAATCTTCTCAGCACTATCCCTGCCCTTTGTTCCTCCCTGAAGGAAAACGGGGTTGCAGATTTTCAGACTCGTTTAGGTCAGGAAATCTCTAAAAAAGCAGTCTTTTACAGCCAGTTCTTTGCTTTTGCCGGTAGATGGGGCTGTCCTTTGAGGTGATGGCTTAGTATCTTTTCTTCCTCCCCCCCCCCTTTTTTTTTTTTTCTATCTTTACCTTCCTCTCTGTCTCTCTTTACCCTCCTCCCTTCCCCCCTCTTTTTTTTTTGAGGGGATTAAGATCAGAAAATGAATAAGTGATTTGAGTTTTCCTCTCATTGTTAATTGTGTCATTTTAAGCATTAG
>JAOTIY010001692.1:0-11239 GCA_027123655.1 Muscicapa comitata
GCTTGTATGGTTAGATATATTAGTAAAAGAGCTGTTACTCCTACCCCCTTATCTCTGCCTTAGAGTCCTTGATTCAAGCAATTATAAAACTTGGAGGGAGTGAAATTAAATTCTCTATTTCAAAAAGGAGCTTCTGCCTTATATTGGCAGAAACCTGTCCTTCAAACCAGGACAATCATGCACACAAGATCCCATACCACCCTTCCTGGCTTCATTGCAGAGGGAAATAAGAGAGCTGATACTCTAGCAATGGTGGCACAAAACACCACACTCCCTAACATCTTTGAACAGGCTAAGATCAGCCACCAATTTTTTCATTGGAACATTCCTGCCTTGGTCAAGATGTTTAAAATCACCAGAGACCATCAAATCCATCATGACCACTTACTCAAATTGTTGGTCATATGCCCTTCCCTCTGTCTGAGCAGGAGTCAATCCAAAAGGGTTGAACAGTCTCCAGCCCTGGCAGACAGATGTGACCCACTATACCCCTTTTGGGCATTTAAAGTATATACATGTATCTATAGACACCTTTTCTGGCCCAGTCTTTCCTTCTGCACATGCTTGGGAAAAAACAAAAGATGTAATAATACACTATCTGTTGGCATTTTCCACCCAGGGCATTCCCCAAGAAATCAAATCAGTTAACAGCCCTGCCTGCACCTCACACCAGTTCCACCAGTTCTTAAATCAATGGGGTGTATGGCATGTCACAGGCATACTACACTCCCCTACAGGACAATCCATCGTTGAGAGGGCCCACTGTTCCATCAAGAGAGTCCTTGATCAACAGAGAGGGGGAGTCCAGACATATCTCCCATTGAGAGACTGGCAAAGGCTCTTTATGTTTTCAATTTTTTGGGCAATTGATTCATGAAGCTTACTCCCCCAATCATCAACCCCCAATCACTAATTTAACTAATGCTCAGGTAAAAGAAAAATCACGTGTGTTGATCAAAGACTCTGAGGTCAAAAAAATTAGGAGCCCCTTTCCATTAATAACCTGGGGGTGAGAGTATGCTTGTGTTTCCATGATGGCTAGCCCAAGGTGGTTCCCACTGAAGAATATAAAATCATTTATAGGAGCAGTAAAGCCAGATTGGAAATGACTAGAAGAGGGACAAAACAAACCAACAAGGGACACCACAGAAGTGTGGAAGAGATAGAAGAAGAAGATCGAGAAAGATCTTCCAGATGGCTTCAACCCTACGGAACAAGACCCTATTACAGACTTTAAAGGATCATGTGCCAGCATTATCATTCATCTTTATATAATTTATTTTAACAAACCACATTTAGATTTTGTTGTCAAAATAATTTTCACCTTTTAATTTATTATTTATTTTACTTACAGGCTGCCTAAATCCCCAGAGGCCAGAAACAACAATGGCTAGAGGACTGTCATTTGTTGCCACTGTCATAGGGATTTGGATGCTCCTCGCCATGCTATGTATACACCAGAGCATCCAATTCTTGAAAGACCAAGTAAAGAAAATCCAGACAGAAGGCGACAATGACGGGTTCACCAGATTTTTCAAGGACTGAGGATTCAAGGGCTGGTTTTACTCTTTAGTTAAGACCATTTTATGGATTTTATTTTTCATTATTGTTGCGTTGACTATGCTTTCATGTTTTATTGAGTGCTTGCAGAGGTCTATGGCAGAGGCTTTCTTAAACAGAAAAGGGGGAGTTGTGGAGGCCCAGAGGCCTGCCACTGGGACTATAACACTTCAGCCCTGGAGGGGCAAGAACAAGAGAGGAGAAACACCCCTCTGAGATTATGGCAAGAAGTGCCTCCCACCCATAGGCCTTTGCAAGCACACGTTACTGTCTTGAGTTCTACTGAATTATACAGTTGTTCCACCCCTGTTCTGCCTCTGTTCACCTTACTTGTATACTTCTCCACTCACATGATCCCTATTGGTTCAGATTAGCCTCAGTGCTCCACCCCTGTTATCCCATTGGTTCCCCTGGTTGGTTGCCCCTCCTCTGCACCACTTTCCCCTGTTCCCATTGGCCCTTGACCCACAGAGTCACTTCTTCTTCCCTGTATTTAACCCTCAACCAGTGTATTGTGGAACTGGTTGAGGAACTAGTCTTTGCCTTTGTCGCTGGACTCCCTTTGAGACCCAATAAGCCTTCCCTTGCTTTTCATACAAAGACCCGTCCTTCACCTTTTTTGTTAGCCGTTTTCTGTTCTGAGCAAGCATGCTCTGGGCTCAAAAAGCATGGGTCACTCTCAGAGATACCCACTGAAGCGCAATGCTTCACCTATGCAGGCCTAGGTATTTATCATATAGCTTCCTCTCTGGAAAGAAGAAAACTTCAAGAAAAAAAATATTTTGTTGTCCTTCCTTAGTTAATTTTTTAGTTTCCTCCCTACTCCTAGAGTGGACTTGATGCAAAAATTGGGATAGAGAAAAATTAGTTAAAAAAAAAAAGTGATTGGTTATTAAGAAAGGCTTAGGCAGTGGCACTGCTTGCTGCCAAACTTCCTCAAGGGGGAGAATGGAACCTTTTCTGATTTTTTTTTTAAATTACTATTATAGATTCCTATGCCTTCTCACTGTCAATAAGATTTTATTTAAAATACTCAAAATTAGAAAGCATTTTTTAGCAATTTGACCATCTAGAAAGGGATATGTGCCAGGATATTTTTGTTAAAAAATTTCTGGCTTTATACCACTGACAACTTCAATGTGTGTTTTAGAATAAGCTTAAAAATATAAATATGTTGAATATGCCCGTGGCTGAAGATGGAGATGATTCAGATATGTTATCAGACTGCAGCAAGTTTACTGTGTAAGATATATAGACAGCTATGCTTCACTAGCTGGAAGATAGGCAGCCAAGTAATTGTAGACTTAAAAATGCTGTGTGAAAGTTCAGTTAATATCTATAAGAAAAACAAATCAGAATAAAATCCTGTCACTGGAATATGCTGTAGCATATCTTTAAAATAATGTTTTCCATCCAAAACCGTATAGCAAAAATATCAGCAATTATGTTGTGATAAATGTAGAATGTTTGGATTGGAAAATGGGATTATTCAAAAGCAAAGAAAGATGTAGTACTCTAGCTAATAAATAAATAAATCTGAGGTAAATTAAGGGCTATCTTAGGCATATCTTCTAATAAGATAAAATCCTTAATTTCCCAGGAGACCAGACACTGCAATGCAAGAAAATGAAAGAGACATGGAAAATACTGGCAGATGAACAAGTGTGTTTATTCAGCTGCTGAATATTTGGGAACACCAAAGGTGTTTTTTAGCTCTCAGACTATAGAGTGAGTTGAATTCTGATATCTTTTTTTGTTGGGAATAGGACTGGCCTGGCATGTACTCTGGGTGTGCATTGTTCTTATTTCACTGAAAGGAAGAAACTATCCTCACCCTTGTCAGGAGCACTTTAAGGATGTACTTACTGACATTTTCTTTTGCTGTTGGATCATGCTGTTCATAACAGTCCTCCAAATCCTTTCTGAGTAGGCTTCACATAAGAGTATCTTCAGAATATGTTTATTCCCTGATTATTTGGGGTTTTTCCCCCATCTGTGTTTTTTGTTACTTGAGGCAAAATATTTTTGCCTATACTTGGTGATCTAATGCAAAATTTTTTTTCTGTTTCAGTCATTATATTCTATTCTTCTTTTTGCAGGAGTTTTTGGCTATAAAAAGTGTACAGAGGATGTCTATAAATCAGCATTATAAACATACACTATAATATATACTTATAATTTATATGAGATAAACACATCTGTAAAACAGTTTAAAATGAGAGGCATCATGAAGATACCTCTCTTTATAACTCATTTGAGAGAAAGTTTTAATCCAAGGAATGGGAAATGCAGAGAGGAGAGGTTTAAATCCTAAGTAGAAGTTTTAGCTATTAGTTTTTTGCAACAAGATTGAACTTTCCGAAGAGAGATCACAGAGTCCTTAGGACTGAATTCCAGCAGTAACTTACTGCATCCCAGTCCTGGGAAGCTCTCCCATCCCCCAAAGTCCCCAGTTCCTTGGTGGGATAAGAAAGCCAATATTCAAGAGTGTCTGACAGACAGTGACTGAGAGTGATGGCATTTTGGTTCAGGAGAGTTTATAAAGTGTTCAGTCTCTGTTCTTTAAGTCTATGTAGTGCAATGTGTTCCTGTGTGTTTAGTTGACTTTTCTTCTGGGAGTACTTGCAAGCCAAAACCACAGCCTTTTTCCTTCTGAACAGCTACTACCTACCTCCCTTTGCTGCAAAGGCATTTATTGGGGATAAAATAGGCATAATTAATGTGCCTGACTACTCTATGTTATTCAAAGCTTTTATTGTGAATTGCCAAGGGGAGGTGTTTATAATTCACATCCTCTGGAACATTATACATGGATCTTCTGTACAGAAGGGAGTTTAATGTCTCCCTGAGTTTGTCCGTGACAACTTCTGATGGTGAAAGGGAAGTTGGAAAGGGGGCTGTGCTGCAGCCAAGCACTGCTCCTATGCTCATCCACCTCCTTCTTCTAGATACTGGGGAGCTTTGTCAAGACCAAAATGTTGGCAAGAGGAGGCATTCATAGGGCTTTCCTACAGCTAAATGTCCTACAGTGGCTCAACTTATTCCTGGCTCAGGAATGGAGACAAACATGGAGCTAAAGGAGGATTGTGTCGTCCCCTGCTCTCCTTCTTTTTGCCTTCTTCTGTATATGCCTCAGAGAGTGGCAGTATTAGACTCTCTTTGTTTCTGGACATAGGATAAGGGATGTTTAAGGAGTTCTGTTTCTCCTCAAAATGGTTAAAAAAGAAAAGCAATTGTAATAATAACTGCTGGAGGAGGAATAATTGATTAATTCTGGACGCCAGCTGTTACTCATTTTGTCATGAGGGAAAAAGGTTCAGCTTATGTTCTGTGCATAAGTGGTTCAACTGCTCTCTTTATTTGAACATGTGCCCACTGATGTCTTCAACTAACTGCACTGAGAGTAGAAGAACTTTGTACCCTGGGCCCATTGAGACACGGCATAAATCAGCCATTCTAGTGTTCTGCCTTGTGTTGAAAGGGGCATACGTGCATCGTATTCAATCAAAAAGTTCTGTTAAAACTTGTTGAAATTTGCAGTTTTAAATACTGCCCTTTAAGTTAGGGAATGAGAAGACAGATTCTTGGAAATGCTGGGAGTCAGCCTGGAAAGAGCACAGTAAATGTAGGCTGCCTCTTTTCTCTCCCTTGCACCTCAGCTGCCGTGAGCAAAGGGATGCCAAGTCAGTTTTGTATTTTTTACATCCTTAAACTAATTTGGGACGCACTGAGACTCCAAGGGTGGGAATGGCAGCAGCTCCAGTGCTGTTAACTGGAAGGCTTTGCGTGTGAGAGGAGCTTTTGAAAAGCCTGGATAACCTGAAATTAGCCACAGCAATATATGGAGGACCTCAAATCTGATGTGTATAATGTATTTAGTGTACCTTGAAGCAGAATGGAAGCCAGCCAGTTGAATTCATAGCTGAGCCAGTTGGAGGATATGTGGAAGACTGAAAGTATAAAGATTTCGATAATGCAGCAGGACATAAGCCCAGAAAAGGAGCTGGGCTCAGTTGATCTTGAAATGGCTGGAGCTAGGCTTGCTGAGGAACTGTTAAAGTCAAAACCAGAAAGACAAAAGCCAACCAAAAATAGCAGATGAGATGCTTTTAAATTATTTTTTTTTTAATTTTTAAAAAGATTTTAAATTTCTCTTTTAGATTTTTTTTTGGTTGTTTTTGTTTTTGTAACTATGATGGCAAAATTTCAGCATAAATAAGCAATCATCTGCACTGGTACCTAGATGGACTAACAGCAGACCAGGAAAAGCACTGCTACCCTAAAAACTGTGACATTTCCCCGTGGAATTTAAAAATCTCTTTGCACTGAAAAAAATTTCCACTGGTGAGAAAGAAGTGGATCTGTACATAATTTGGGGTTGGCTGTGTCTGACAATGTAGAAGGCATCTGTCTGGGCTAGGGACATTATTGACTAGTTTCAAAAGATCATAAATATCTATGTGCTCTCTTGAGTCGAAGTGTATAGCATGAGGAGAAACAGAGCTTAAATTGCAGTGAGGGAAGTTCTGGATAACTATAGGTGAAATAATTGGGCAGTATCATTGGTTTGGCAAGACATAGCACTTCCATCTTCTTCCGAAGTTTTGTATGAGAGTTCTTCCGAAGAACTCTATGGAGTTCTTTGAAGATAAACTGGATTAACATCTTTCATACACAAAAAATGTTGTCTATTCTGCATTGCTGCAGTGGTGATCATCTGTGCCTTTTCTAACCTTATGCTTGAGCAGTGCTGCATTAAATATGAGTCCTTAGTCCTTATATTTGAAAACAAACTCAAAGTGGACAGACATAATTAGTCTTTAATGATTGGCAGAAGGTGACATACATCTGATCCTTTGGGAAACTTGGATTCTAAAATTGCTATCTGATATGCAAGTGACAAGTCTGGGGGTGAAAAGGAGTGGCTTGGATGTTTTCTGACACATAATCCCTTCAGGAAATCACCATATAAAATCCACTAGGGAGACATACCTGGGTGTTTATCAGTTTTGGGGTGGTTTTTCTATTCCCTGATTGTCTGCTCAGAGATGGTTGCTGTAGCTTTATGGTGGGTCCAGGGGAGGAAGAAGCCTTGGGGCTCTTCAGTGGCTTTTTCAAAGTCTCACTCTCCAGGTGTTCAGCATGGCTTGCAGACTGGGTTTTATTTTGCTTACCTAGGTTGGTTTTTGTTAGCTTAGGCAAGAAGATTTTTTTCCCCTTTTGCTGGCCCTGGAGACTGTGACAGCAATATTTCAGTGTCCTTTTTTTAACTTGAATTGGACAGTTTGGTTTTGGTCTAAGATCAGAGAGAACAATTGATAGGAGATGAATCGGCTGGGGACCATTGAGAAGGTGAGGGGCTGTTCCGCCCCAGACCTTGGAAAAGCCAAGCCACCAGCTTCATCTGCTGTGAAGAGAGGATCCATGCCAGAGATTCACCATGTTCCTTCCCTGAGATAGGAGCCCATGCCGTTTGTTGTTTTATTTCCCCACCATGTTGCAGCCGTTGTGGTGTTTTTTTTTCTTTTGCTGGCGTTTTTGTTTTTTTTGGTTCCTGTGGAGGGGAGGATGGGGAAGGGGGCTAAGGTTTGACAATTCAATATCTAGCTTTTTTTTTTTTTTTTTTTTTTTTTGTGCCATGTGCGCACTCTATTTGTCAGTAAATGGTTGGGTTTTTTTTCACTTTAATCCACTAGTATTAATTTCTTATTGACAGAAAGGGATTGTTGGAACTCTTTTTTTTTTTTTTTTTTTTTAAGAGGAAACACTAATTCCAAGGTGTTTTTCTCGTAAATTTGTCTCTAAACAAAGACATAATTCCTGGCCCTTCTTGCAGTTCTGCTAATTTGTTTCTTGCTTATGGGACTGTTCATGACTTCATTCAAGAAATGGGTTTTTGTGCCTTGTGGGAAAACCAGTGTGATTTCAGCTTTAACTTGCATAACCTTACAAGCATAAATTTATAACTATATATATATATATAGTAGTAGTAGTAGTCTTTGAGAATAGCTATAGGTTTCTGTGAAGTTTTTACATAAATATTTGAAATGAGAATATAAATATTGTATTTCTATGATTAACCTAGCTAACTTTAATTAGCAGTAGATTCATCCTTGTAGATTGATGGCTTGTCAAAGGCAGGTCCTTCACACCTGCCGACTCACACTTTGCTGATAGAAAATGAGAAGGCTTTGAAGTGCATTCTGCACCTCCAAAAACTTATTTCTGTTTTCCAGCTGTTGTTTTTAAAACCCAATTAAAAAAGAAAAAAGACGAACCTCTTTGGTATTTCCCAGAATATTCCCTTGCTATCAACTTTTTCCCTGCTTTTGGGTGATGGTGAATCACACAGCATCCTAAAAGTATGATAGTATTTATACAGTAATTTTTTAAAATGAAATAAGACATTTACTAGAATCAGATTCCTTTAACTGGCAGATTTTTGTCCCTTATAATTTCTTTAATCTTCTTGTGTGTTATAATTAATTTACAGTGAATAAATCCAAATACTGATTCCGGGAATTTATTTTAACAGTGCAAACAGAATTGCTAACATTTCAGTGGCTTTCCAATATAACTGTCATACTAAGGTCACAATTATTTTATATGCAGTATTCCCAAAGGTTTCCTGATGGCAGTTTGCATTGACTGGCTGCCCTGTAGCCTTGTAACACTATTCACAAAGACCTGGAAATGTTTCTGGGAGTTGTTATGGGCTTTCTCACTTGAATTTAAGTGGGTTTTGTCTGGATTTCCACTTAGAGAAGTGAATATATCTCAAAATATTTTTTGTTAATTTTTGGGCACAGATTTATTCAAATGTGCCCAAATGCATAGCAGACTTAGGCCGTCAGCACATTGCTGCAAATTTGGGCTTGCTTTTCCATCTATTAGTATTTCCAAGGAAACCTGCACATTTCCCAACATCACAAGCTCCAGTGCTCAATGGAAAACATGATGGAAGAAGTAACAAACTGGTTATTTTCATCATCCTCAAAGCAAACACACCATTTTGTACCACCACAGGGAAGTGGAAATGCATGTTCCTTTGCAATGCGATTGCAGTAGGCTGGCAGAGCTCAGAGAACGGCTGAGGGTTTTAGTAATCCACCCTGGTGAACTCGGCAACTCAAATTTCTGCCATTGGAAGAGATACAATGCTTACTTCTAAGTAATTGCATAAGGATAAGCACCACCAGGAACTGATCTTTAAACATCTTTGTTGATGGGTGATAGTTCAACATTCAAATTCTGCTCAACTTTTTGCAATCTTAGATCTGTTTTGCATAGCGCAAATAATTCACAAGTCTCCCTAGATGCTGAACTTTAGAAAATGAGTTATGACTGATCTCAAACTCTGCAAAAGCATCACTGTGGGCAAGGGGACCAAAACTACTCAAAAGCAAACAGCTGCAGTAAAGATACATCTTTGGAATAATGGTACTGATAGAAGTAATTTAGTATTTTACATTTAAAGATATTTTTTAAGGCTACTGTAACAAAAACAAACAAACAAAATAGAAAAAAAAAAAGACCTGTTTGGTGGGCTTTATAGGAACTAGTGGGGCCTGATACACCAGGCTGGGGCTGCCCCTGCTCCCTCCCTCCGCCTCACAGCATTGTGACACTCTGAAATGTTGTGTGGAGAATTCATGGAAAAGAGTCAACTCACAGATTAAACTAAACAATTATTAATTGTGTTTGGTGCTTTTCAACATTTTTTGTTCTCTGTGGAAAATGGAGCTGCTGCCAAATTACTTCATGGTTTTTTAGCATTGCTTTTGTCAGATGTTTTACTGTGAACTCAAAGCCAGTTCTTCAAAAGGCAAAATGCTGTGGAATATTTAACAGTACCAGCAAAGTTAGAAAGTGCGTAAAAATCCCTGTCATTCAAACCCCTGTTCATGGCACAAAAGGGCGAAGCGCACCAAAAAGAAATTGCTTAATTTGCCAAAGGAAAGAGGCTGTGTCACAGGTACTTTTAAAAGAAGAGATCAGCTTAGTATTCTGCAACAAGTGTATCACAGGTTGTCAATAAGATGGTGCAGACTTGCTTAGGATTTCAAAGAAAACAGTATTTTTAGTAAGACAGTTATCCAGCTGTAAAAAGGCAGTTTCATCCTGAGCCTTCAAGGAGCTGACAGTATCTTGTTTTTTCTACTTGTCTTACATTTGGAAAGATCATAATATTTTTTATTACAATTTGTGGGATGAAAAAAGCAATGGTAGTGAAATCCCTTGTGAAATCACTTGAAATTGCTTTTCACTTGCCTGAATAAATTTTATATTGATTTTGTCCTTTTATAAGAATGAAAGGGTAATGAAAACAATCCATTGCTTTCCTCCCTAGGTAGCAAGAGCTCTCAGTATTTTAGTTTTTCTGCCTAACAAAACTGTTAGTGATTAAGTATTAGCCTTATAAAAGATTAGCTGTTGCAATGGGAAAAGAGTTATGGTAGAGTATCTTCAAGAGCTGTCATGCAGTGTATGACAGATTAATAACTCCAGCCTTTCCATTTTTTACTCACTGGCTATTTGAGATTTGTGCTATCAGGACTGGGATCTGTACTCCCTAGATCTGCAGAGAATGTTTTATTTCTTAGAACATTCAATAGAATCTGGAAGATACACTCTTGTATTTTTACAGGAGAGGAGGGCAGCAGGGCTGGTCACTAGTAGAGTCTCTGCAAGGACTTTCCAGGACGGTGACAATATCTGCAGGAGACCTTGAAGGTGTGACTTCAAAAGCAAAACTCTCTACCCCTGGCAGAAAAAAACTCCATGGTGACAATGTGTGAAACAATCCTTTCAGTGCAGGTAGGTCAGGGGCAGCCACAGTGGAATTGCAGGTTGAGCTCTGTGGGAGACCAGGGTCAGAGACTGTGACCTGCTTTCCCTCTGTATAATGAGGGGCCTAGGGATCTGTGGACAAGTCAGGGGTCTATAGGCAAAAGCAGACACAGCAGGAGCAGAGGACCCCAGACTTTTGTGCTCAGATATTCTTACAGCAACTTGTAAAAGCCTGAGCAGATGGCTGTGGGATGACTGGGGCATGATGCAATGCCAGAGGTGGCACCAAAGGAGCTCACTGTGGATTGGTAGAGGTATTCAGCCTTCATGTTCCATGTCACTCTTCCCAAGCCCGGCCTCCGACTAGGAGAGAACCACTTAGACTCCTCTGCAGAGCCCTCCAAAAGGTATGATGCCTAGCAGGCATGGGGAGGTCCCTTTGCCTGACAGAAAAGCAACAGTCATTGTGAGTCAACCTTAAACGGTTTCAAATCTACTTGTATTTGTTGCTTTTCACAATTCTTGAAAAAAGATTCCCCTTTGTTATGAATGAGATGAGGGAGTTTAGACTGCCCCTGCCTTTGCTCAACTCTCTGGCACTGGGTAGCAGCTTTATTGAGGCAGCCAGCACCCTGAAACCATTCTCGCTTGCAAGTTATTCATAATGACCAATTAGGTCTATTACAACATGAATTATTTATTGAATAGTGTTGGGGGTTGGGTTTTTGTTCTTTTACTGTGGGAGTTGAAAGAATTTTTCCCATTATCATGCTAACGGAGCCTGTCAGCTACGCCCAGGATCTTCTGACAACCCTAGAAAAAAGGGGTAGGTGGGAACGGGCTTCCGGGAGGGGCTACTCGTGTTTCCGGCGGGTTCGGTGCAGGAGGA
>JAOTIY010001693.1:0-11216 GCA_027123655.1 Muscicapa comitata
TAAAGATGATTGCCCCAGCTGGTTTAAAGCTGGCCCATTAGCAGATAATGTGTGACACAGAGATCAGGGGCACTGCCACACCCAGCTCCAACAGATGGTGACAGAATTCACATTTCTGGCCACATCCTGCATTGCAACCTAGCACTGTTTTCCCTCCAGATGTGCTGAGGCTGTCCCTGCACTGGGCTCTGCTGAGATGGGATCTGAGGTGTTCACCTGCTCCTGTTTTCCCTCTCTGAGGTGTTGTAGGAACATGTTTGAGGCATTGCTCTGCTCTGATGGCCTCTCCAGCTCTCTGTGCGAGGAGAGTGGTAATTCCACGGTGATATTTCAAGAAATATCGCTGGCTCTCTGTATTTAAGGGCTTTGAATCGTGAAGAGAAAGGGGAAGTGTAATCTTCTTACATTATCATTAAAGGCATCAACTAATCCTGCTGCAAAAGGTGTGATTTGCTGATGGAAAGGGGAACATTGCTGCTGCCTGGGAATGCACCTTGCCAGCTAATGAACACTTCTCCCCCAGTTCCTCAAAAGCTTATCTGTGCCTGATAAATTCCACATCCCTGCCTCGTTAAAGCACAATCCCCACCTGGCAAATGCTGTGGCCCTTTCTATAAATATTTGCTTTTCCACTGGTGAGTAAAAACAACAAACGGCTGGTGCTGGGATGTGCTGCAGATCAGGCAGGAGGTGGCACAGTCAGGTGGGCAATCATCAAACCAGCCAGGGTCACACTCAGGTTTTTCATTTTGCTGCTGACTTGATCTGCTGCCTCAGGCAAAGCGCTTCACTGCTTTCTGCTTCCAGTTCCACCCACTGGGAAAATAAATATCAGCACATCCAGCTTTGTCCCAGTGCTTTGGAAAACAAAGGAGGTGAGATCTGGGAAGAAGCATTGGGACATGCAGCTGTGTGGCAGTGATCTCTGCCTCTGTTCCAGGCAGGATGGGGGAAAGTTTAACTGTTCCTTTCTCAATTTGCAGATGTGGGGCTCCTATGCCAACCCCACAAAGGGAAGAGGAATGTGAGCAAGGTTTGGGAGCCTTTGGCACACGGATTTATACAGCACAGAGGTGCCAGTTTGCTGACGGGACATCTTTTTTCCTCCCTTGATAAGTTTTTTACCACTGCAGGTGCAAATTGGTCAGATTTTCCTTGCTCCTGTGTGTTCCCAGTGTTCCCTCTACAGCCACACAGCAAATTGCTTCTGCTGATAACTTTCCTTTCTTGTGTCCTTACACACATCAACCAATCTCTCCAACACTCAGTGGCTTCCAAAAAGTGCTCCCTGGCTTGGAGAGACTTTGCACAAGGAAAAAATGCAAGCCAGAATGTTGAGGAATGGCTAAAATGATGTTAATAAAAGAGTTTGGGGTTTGGTGCAGGGTGTTGGAGTCCAAGCTGAGAATCTGTAGAGCTGAGTGGGCTGGGGACAGCAACAGGGTTTGGTTCCAGGGAATGGAGGCTTCACAGGTTTGGTTTGTGCAAGCAGGTGAACCCAAAGAGGGAGTTTTTCACCAGTAGGGAATATATGAATAAGAAATTATGTCTGTCTGTCCCCAGGCTGATGGGGAGCAGCAGCTGGGACAAGAGCAAGGATTGTCCTGGACACGTGGCTTCCCCAAAAGCAAAGACAACCCCAGCTCCTGCCACTGCTTCAGCACCAGGAGCTCTGCAGCCAGCTGGGACCTCTCTTATTTCTACATTTATTTCGTGCCCGAGTTTCTCTGACTGCAGCACTATTGGAAAACGAACACAATTATTTTGGATTTCCCATTTCTTATCTCTATTGTTTTTTAATTTTTTTTTGGTCCTTAATGACTTGCTTTTAGTTAATGAAACCTCCTGCTGCTTAGGAAAGGAAAGGATATCCATGATTTCAAGCCAAATGTCTGTGTGTGTGTGCCAGTGCCTGTCAGCACAACACTCTGCTCAAATTTGGGTGCAGGAGGCTGATTGCAGGAGCAGGACATGAAATTCCACTTGTCTGGCGTTTTCTGTGTACCAGTAATTCAAATTTAGGGTTCACTTGTGGGTGTAAGACCTGAAATTTCCCATTGCCATCACTGATTTGTGTAGACACGACAGGAACTGGACTCTGGAGAGGAAATCAAACTTTCTGAGCTTGGCCTCCACACCTCCATCTCCTGTTGGGTTGGACACAGAGGGTTTGTAAAATCCTGGTTGAAAAATGGGCAGCAGTTGTGATTAAAAAGGAAAACCCTTTGTCAGCTTTCTTAGAAGCTGTTTTATCCTCCATGTGGGGAGAAGAAGGGGAAGGATGTTTTTGAATAGCTCTTGTGCCTTGGAAACATTTTTAATATCCCTTTAAGTATAAGCTCCAGCATATTTCCAGTTGATATGAATTGCTCTTATATTAAAAATGTAGCAGTGGTGTTTTATGAAGGGGAAACATTTTTAATGCCAAAGTAGTGCTATTTTAAAATGAGTTGCTTTTATGAAATGGATGAGGTGGTTTTATTTAAAAAATATCATTTGGGAGGGAAAACTGTGGCTGTATTTCTGTCTTACAGTGTAAGACAAAGCTGTATTTTTCTCCCCACCTCTTTTTTGAAAAGAAGGGGCTAGACTTTAATTTTTTGAGGTTTCCATGGAGCCTGTTTAGGCTCTGCCTACTGACAAAAAAAAAAAAAACAGTTTTGTATGAAACACATGGTGTGGTATTAGAAATGGTCAAAGGTGTTTCTTTGGCCCAAATACAAAGTGACCATGTGGAAAACCACTTTGGAGTAAAATTTATATTTAAAATTATAAAGAATAATTATAAATCCTTTTCCTCTGGCTGTGTAGAGATTGCAGTGATAGCAAATATAGAGTTTTAGCCACGGCCTCATCCTTCCTGCCAAAGGTGTGCCTGAGGAGGGGCAGCACCAGCCCTGCTCTGCCTCTAGTGTTGGGCACCTCCAGGAGAGAACTGGCAACATAAACCCTGGAAAATTCACTTAAGTGGGAAAGGAAGGCAAACTCATCAAAACAGCTCTGAATGACAAACCCCAAACCTAACAAGCACCCCCAAAACAACAAATCACAGCTGCTGTTTTCACAGGAGCATCCAGGGCCAATTCTCCCTGTGCTGAAGAGAGCAGGGATGTCTCTGCAGGGATGTTGGTCCAGGGATGTCTCTGCAGGGATGTCTCTGCAGGGATGTGTGTCCAGGGATGTTTTTCCAAGGGCGCTGCAGCTCTCCCAGCACGGCTCCCACTGACTTTCCAGGACTGTGTGGGAATTTGTGTCTGCACAATCAAAGGGGTGCAGGATCCTCCTCTTTGTTTCCTCGCTAAAATTCCTGTTCTGATCCATCATCCTGGCTTCTCCCCTTTATTTCCACATTAAACCTCTGGTTTCTGGAATTACATTGTTTTCATTCTGTGATTTGTTTCTCAGTGTGCTGCTTTCTCTACCCTACCCCTCATCTCTCACTTCTTCGTGCTTGTGGGCAGAGGGAAAAGCCTTGGGAATGCACCCTCCAAAGATTAAAAAAAAAAAAAAAAAAAAAGAGTTAAAAGCCAGGAAAACACTTTTTTTGAGTGTTCTTGTTTGCACAAAGTTGAGAGTGGCCATAGCTGTTGTGAAGAACATGAGGCTGATCTCACAGAATGATTTTGAGAACACACTGTGAGTGGCACAGGACCAAAGGGAAATTCAAGCACTTTTCAGAGGTGAAATTCCTCCTTTCCTAAATGACTGTTTTGGCTCATTTCAGGCTCTGAGTGGCTTGGTGTGTGTCCTGGAGAGACACCAAGAGTGCTGGTAATGCTTTGGCAGTCCTGACTGACCTCAGGTGCAGCTCACAGGGCTCTGCCAACCATCCCAGGAAATCCTGAGTGCTCTTGAGTGGAGGGAGAAATCATGGGTGTGTGGGAGTCCAGGGTGTCCCCTGGCAGGGGTCTCAGAGGCCCTGGCATGGTGCCCAGGGGTCCTGGGGACTGGACTTAAGTCCTTGGAAAAAATTACCAACATTGCAGGAAGAATTACAAGTTAGAAAAAATAAGTAGAGTATAAATTAGATTGTTAGAAGGTAGAAAAGTAAATTTTTAGAATTGTTTATATTAGGGGGTTTAGGGCTAAGATGGAGGATTTTGGGCGTGGTATGTCTTTTCTTTCTTCTTCTTTATGCCCTCCATGTTTGTGCCAGGATGGCACCACTGGATTGGTTTGGGACAGAGTTGGACAGTGTAATAAAATTGTCATGTACTGGAAAAGAATTGTAAACATTAGGTAGGTAATTTATAGTATAAAAGAAAAGTCCTGCCCCAAGAACGGGCAGTGTGCCTTGGATCACCATGCTGAACAGAACTCTGTAAGTCAGAGAAAGAATTTCTGAGATAAGAAACAATAAACAACCTTGGAAACCTCAGAAAACTCCTCCTGAATCTTCTTTGGTGATCGAGCTGGGAAAACCTGAACCTTAAACCACCTCCATGTCCTGCTGTGGGGAGCTCAGGCTCAGGAGACCCCACAGACAGTGATGGGTGCTGTCACCCAACACCCCATTCCATGTAGGAATCCTGTCCCTGGCTGTCTGCGCTGGAAATCAAGAACTCACCCTGCTCTGCAGATCAACTGGGTGCACACACAGTCTGCTTCAGGTTAAGTTCCTGTAATTGCTGAAAGGCAAAGGGGGAAAAACTCAGCGGTGTTTGTTTTGCCTTTAATCATTCCTGTACAAAGGCAGTTCTCTGGCTCCCTGGGGTCTGGCTGGGTGGTTTTGCATATCAGAGATGCAGCCTTGGCTTCCCCCTTCCCTCTCCATTATTTATCTATTCCTTTGTGTCTGGTCCAGCTGAAGTTGTGAGCGTTCTCTGGGCTGTGGTGATAATTATATTTATTCCTCTGAGATGGTTTTCCTTGGGTTTTCAAACAGGACAGGGGCCTTTCAGATCCCACTCTCTATGGCTCTCTGATAGCTTTTGAGCCATTTGTGAATTTCCAGCAGATTTCAGTCTCAAAGAGAACTCGAGGATGTTATTTTTATTACCCAAAGGGACTGGTAAAATCCTATATTTCTGTAAGTTTCATAAGCACAGGTGGGAGAGAAAAGGGTGTTAATTCTCTATTTCCATAGGCTTTGTAAACACAGATGGGAGAGAAAAGGGTGCCAATGCCACTGCTGGTAGCTGAGGGTCAGGTCACCCTTCCAGGAAGCCAGGAACCATGTGGGAGACATCCCAAATGTCCCAGGAGTAGGAAAAGCTGTTTTATGCCTAAACTTCCATCCATTTCCATGGGAAATTCAGGGTTTTGTGGTTCCACCACCCACAAAGCAACCTGAGTGTTAAGCCTTACATATTTAGAATTTATTTTGTCATGCTGCTCCTTGGCTGTCTCAGCAATCTGACTGACATCTCTCCCAGCATTTGTTCACCCCTCCCCTGAGGAAGGGGCATGTGAGGACTGGGAGCAGAATGAGGAATGGTGCTTGGGATGGAGAAGGTGACGTGTGAGGAGCACACACCTCGTGTCTGGAATTTTGGGAAGCGCAGAACGCCCTGATCCCTTCCCCTCCTGCCCACAGAGACGCTTTTAGGGTGCATGACTCAAGTGAACTCAATGATTTTGTCTCCCTGCCATCCTCGGGGGCTGGCACAGATGACCTCATGTCTGGGAGAGCACAGGGCACCCTGTCCTCTGCTTCCTGCACCAACAAATCCACTCCCTGCGTGTTCTGAGACCTGATTTCACTGCTGCTCCCTACTGAGCTTCTCCATTCAAGGAAAAAAGTGTGCAAAGCCTTCTATGTCCAGTTCTCAAGGGAAATCCTGCATGAAAAAGGTATGTTCTGAGTATAGAACAATTACATTTAAATACTTTATTCATTTTTGAAAGAACAGTTTGTTCCTTTCCTCCCTTAAAAGCTCCTTTAGTGTTCTATCTCCTCCACCAGCCATCAGTAAATTCTGAGGGACAGAAAGGCTCTTTGGTGTGAGCTGGGAGGGGACCTGCAGCCTTGTGACACAAGGGCAGCCATTGCTCTTCTCTGTCAAAAGCTCTAATTCCTAATTTAGGAGGCAATTCTAGTGCAAATTAGTGCGCCTTGCAGATAGAATTAGAGTCTGTGTGATGATTTGGAAAATACAATCAATTTACTCCAATTGTTTGTACATGTCAGATCTCTCTCCAATTATGAAGAATTTACTCCTCGTGCATGAATACAAACAATGAGCCATTAGCCACGGGGTGGGAGACAGAAACAGAGATTTTTGGGGTGTGATGGGCTCCTTTGGAACCTCAGGGAGGGTGTTCCTAGGTCAGGGAGGATATTTCTAGGTCAGGGTGGACATTTCCAGTTCAAGGAGGATATTTCCAGTTCAAGGAGGATATTTCCAGGTCAGGGAGGATATTTCCAGGTTGAAATCCCAAACCACTGCAGGTGGAGAAGGTGACTCCTCCTAGTCAGGGATGTCCCTCCCCTGTCCAAAATGGTTTGGGAGGAGGATGAGGGACACTCAGCCCTGCTGCTGCAGCAGGGGAGGAGAGCCCAGTGCTGGGGTGGGGGTGGCTGTGCCCCTGCAAGGGACACCAGGTCCTCTCCCTGTCCCCAGGCTCAGCTCTCCAGCCTGGCTGGAGGGGCCCTGTTCCCCAGCCAGGAGCTTTTCCACAGCTCTTGGGCTCCCCAAACACCTGCTCAGCCTCTGGAGCTCCTGAAAAGTGCATTTATTGAGACACCCCATTGGAGATTATACTGTGACCATCATTAACAGTGCAGGTGGGATTTCTGTGCTGCAGGAATTCATCCTTTGAGCCTTTGCCCTGTGAGGAAGCCAGGCTGGACCTACAGCTGCTTCCAAGAGCTCTGGACCATTTCTCAACAGCAGCAGAGCATGTCCAGAGCATCCCTTGCAGCTCCTCCAGACTATCCCTTTGTTCCACATCCACCCAGAGCTCATTAGAGGCTACTTGGGGAGTGATTGTTGCTCTAATTCCCAATTTCTGGTCTTTTCACGGCCTGATCTAAACAGCTTTTTAGAAAGCAAGCAATATGCATATTTCATGACATTCAGCTCAATATCTGTTTAATTGTGAACGCCCTCGGTGAGTTTCCAGGAGCTGCTTCAGTGAATCGCTTGAGCTGACAAACAGGGAAACTGGGAATGCATTTCTGAGCACCAAGCCCTCATCAGCCTCCTGCTCCTGCCCCTCTTCCCTCAAAAATCAGCTCCTTTGCCTCTGTCTGCAGCCTGATTTTTTCCCAGCAGTTTCACGCCTGGTTTTGGACTTTGAGCAGTTCCTAGGGAAAGGCCATTCCTGGTAAAAGTTCCCTTTAATGCCCAGGATGGCTGGAAAAGGCTGCTTTGTCAGGGGCCTGGAGCCAGGATGGCTTGTGCTGGATCCAGGTAGGAGAACCCTGTGGCTGTAAATTCCTGGGGCGTGCAGATGTCCCAGCATATGTATCCTATCTCTGGGGCCAGCCTTAATGCTGGGGGAAACGCACGAGATGTAAAATCTACATTATCTGGGATTTAGGATGTTTGCTTGGCAGAACAAGGGATTAGAGAATAGAAAGCTGAAATGACCATCTGTCTGCAGAAAAAGGATCCCGTGAATCCAAATTTCCACGGTCGTTTTCCCTAATCTGCTTGACTTCATTTGATATCTTCCATCAGAGCTGATGTCCTCGTGCCCCAAACAGGGACAGAGCTCATTTCCCACACGTGCAAGTTCTCTCCTGCTTCTCTTTCTACAAGGAACTCTAGAAACCATTTATCTGTCACTCTTGAGTTTCCCAGGGTTTGCAGCCCATAATTTCAGGGCTTCCAGCACCTTCTATCTCCAAAGAATAGACAGTTGGGTTGGTATTTCTTCCACATCCAGAACTGAAATGCATTTCCCTCTGGGGTAGGATGACTCACACTCTTGGACCCTATTTAGTCACCAATTCCAGCTCTTTATACACCACTGCTGTCAATTTTTGCCACGTGCTTGTGAATCTGTTGGTATTTGATGTTTCCCTGTGGAGCCCCCACTCCTGGAAATGTGGGAGCCTTGAAGTTTTAGGTTTAAAAAAGCTTTGAGGTCTCGTGGCTGTTGAGGAGAAATCTGGAAGTGTGTTAATCTGTGGATTCACAACCCAGAGAGCTTAATGCCTCAACTTTATTAATTTTAAATCTCATTATCTTTAAGAGCAAATTATATTTTCCTTAAAATAGCAGAGACATAACACCTGCAAAGAGGCAGCAGATCTTTGGTTCTGTGGTGGGGCTGTGTATTGGGAGGTGCAGAAGCCTCTCCAAGCTGATGAGATACTCAGAGCCTGAAGGAAATAAAGTTCTTTGCTTTGTTTCTAAACCTTGCCTTGCTCCCATTCTTTAGGATTTGGTTCTGAAGGCAGAGAGGCTGCCTGGGAGACCTTGACTGGGGGATCTTCAGCAAGACAAAGAGGTTGCTGGGCACTAATCAGCTCTGCTGGAATGGTTTGTGGCTGTGCTGGCATTAGCTGTGCTCCCCAGGGGCTCCCAGGTGCCTTTGGAGTGAAACTCCAAATAGATTGGGGTCCTCACCCCTGTGCAGGCTGCCTTGAAACACAGAAGCTTGAGATTTATTTTATGTTTGCTGCACTCCGCGTTCTGCCTTTGCTGCTTTCCTTCTCTTTTAGCATTTCCTTGTTTACAGCAAGGTGAGTCGTATTTACAGCGCCGGGGAATTTGTCAGGAGCTGCATTCTGCTCCTCATCTGTTCCTTGCCCATTTCAGAAAGCAATTAGCAGGCAGAGCGTGTGAATAACAAACTGTGCTGCGAGGGGCTGCTGGCCTGAGTGTGCCCAGCAGAGCTGCTCCTGGCACAGCACAGCCACAGCCACAGCCAGCAGCTGAGCTGAGGGGGGACAGGGACCCACAGCCTTGGGGCTCCTGGGGACACTGATTTGTGAGGGAGAGGACAGGGATCCACAGCTTTGGGGTCCTTGGGAACATTGCCTTGGTGTCCTTGGGGACACTGCTTTGGGGCAGGGAAACGATAGGGATCCACAGCTTTGGGGTTTTTGGGACACTGATTTGGGGTCCTTGGGGATGCTGATTTGTGAAGGAGAGGACAGGGATCCACAGTTTTGGGGTCCTTGGGGACACTGATTTGGGGTCCTTGGGGATGCTGATTTGTGAAGGAGAGGACAGGGATCCACAGACCTGGGGTTATGGGGACATTGCCTTGGTGTCCTTGGGGGCACTTCTTTGGGGCAGGGAAAGGATAGGGATCCACAGCCTTGGGGTCCTTGGGGACACTGATTTGGGGTCCTTGGGGACATTGTTTTGTGAGGGAGAGGACAGAGATCCACAGTTTTGGGGTCCTTGGGGACACTGCTTTGGGGCAGGGAGTGGAAGTTAGGGGCAGACGTCATTTACTTGGTCTTTCCTTTTTTGGTAGAAGCTGATGAGTTGTGCATCCAACTCTTAGAGGTGTCCTGAGCTGTTTTAGTCTTAGAATCAAAGAAATAAAACTTCTGTGCTCAGTCCTGCTGCTTGAGATGCAGCCTGGGCTCAGATGGAGTGTGTGACTGGGGGTCTAGCCAGGGGAGAGCTAAAAGATGTCGGTAGGATTTCAGAGTAGTCTTTTACAGACACTTTAAAAAGTCATCTACAAATAGAAGTTACTATTTCACTTTGTTTGCATGGGATGTTTCCCTGCCCTCGGTGCTGCACCGAGTTTCATGCTGGGCACAGTCAGGGAAGGGTGAAGCAGCAGGATTTGAGCCTGCTTCAAGTGCAAATGTCTGTGCAAACTCAAACGTGGAGCTGCTACAGGCTTTTCCATTATTCATATACTGGGTGCCTTGTTCTAAGGGTGAACTTGGTATCTCCAAAACTCAGCCTTTCCTTCATCCTGTTCTAAACCAGAGGATGTTTTCTGACCCCCATGGTGAGGGAGCAGGAGGAGAGGAGAGTAAACACCATCCTCTATGTCAGGCTTTTGGACACTTCCCAGTATTTTCCTTCCCTCCAAGAGAGCAGTTTGCCTGAAAAGCAGCCCCACTTCACCCAGCCTCACCTCCAGCTGGCTTCCCATGAAATAATAATCACAGCATTTAGGAAATGAAACCCTGAGTGCTGCCCGAGGGCAGGCGGGCCCTGCAAAGGGAGAGTGGAGAGAGTTTTTTGGGAGCTGGAAGCAGCAGCAGGATGGAGCTGAGTGCAGAGACAGCTCCTGAGCCTGATGCTTCCTGAGGGGCTCTGGCTGCTCCCTCCATCAGCTGAGCCCCAGGGAATCCTCCCCACCTGTAAAGGTGAGGGCAGGCTGGGCAGGGAACAGCCCCTGTGTGTGTGGATGCAGAGCTTGGTCCCAGGGAGGATTCCCAGGAGTGGCAGTGGGCACAAAGCCCACTCTGGGTGATCCAGATTCATTTCTGGAAGAGGTTTGCCCAGTGGGAATGATGCTGTGCTTCCCACAGATAAGAAATTATTTCTTTTCCGGGCTGTTCTTTGTGCTTGCTCCTCTCATGGCAAAGGAAAAATGCTTTTCCTGTCCTGCTTGCTTTTTCCTCAGCTGCTGGTGGGGGATGCTTGTGTGTATCAGAACTAATCAGGGCAATATTTAATTTACCTGAAGAGGCACGAGCTGCTGGACTGTCACAAAAACAGAGCCTGGTGTCCTGGTGCTGCAGTTCAGAGCCTGAAGGGAAGCACTGAGACCAGCCAGGCTCCAGGGAGCCCTGATGGTTTGATTCCCTGAGCAGCTGCATTTCCTGGAGCAGAGAGGGGAGGAGAAACTGGGTCAGCATCCAACACCACGTTAAACTGGGCATCTGCAAGTTTCTTTAGTTCTAGGCACACTTTGGGCCAGTTTGAGAATGTCCCTGTGGCCCAAGCAAGAGCTCAGCCCTGTTTCTGTCAGAGCACTGCATCTGGGCAAAGGGGCTTGGAGGCCCAGCAGCAGAGTGGTTATTTAGGAGTTTGTTGTTTTTATAATAGTGTGGTGCTTTGAAATGCTGGGCTGGGCTCCCTGGCAGAGGCTGCTGCTCTTTGGGAGTGCCCCCAGCCCTCAGTCCTTGCACAGAAATGCTCTGTGAGCTCAGGGCTGTGACACTGTGTCACCTTGGTGTGCCCCTGGCCAGGTGCTGAGCCCTTCCCTGCCTGTGCCTGTGTTGATGCCTTAGGATTTCAGCTTTTATATTTTCCATCTGTTTATAACCCTGCAATTACTCGGTGTGTAACTCTAAACTCCATATCCAGTGGGAGCTGCTGCTCTCCCATTTTGGGCAGACACAA
>JAOTIY010001694.1:0-11193 GCA_027123655.1 Muscicapa comitata
AGGAATTACATTTTCCCAGCTCACATTTTCAGCTGAGGAGACACTGGAAAATGACACTTGCATAGAGCCCTTACAAAGTCCAAAATGGCATGGTGTTAATTGGAGACATCAGATGGAAACAGCAGCCAGGGCTGTGTTTTCATTACTATTCCTCTGGCTTTTCTTACTGCCAGACTTGGGCAGTGAATTCCTAAAAATATTTTATGTGCATATATACTTTCAAATAAGTAAACATAGTTGCAGACAGAAGACTGCAGGCTCAGGCCAGTGCAAAAGGGAGACTGAGAAGTGAAGCCATTTTAAGAAATAGTCAGAGCTATATATCTTGGCATGGATGTTGTTTTGAGGATGCACATGAAGGTGCTGTTCTAAATACAGATGTTTTCTGAAAACAGACCTTTATTACTCTTTTCCAAGAAACATAAGATACATAATACATAATCTCTTATAGTTCACTTTAAATAATATTAAAAAAAATTCTATGCCACAACATACATAGGCCTAAACAGAACTGTATATACTGCCTATACCACTGACCTTTGGAAACAGCCTCCATGTAAGGTCTTAAATACAAGAAAACATACAATTCTTTCTTTGCTTATAGAAGAAAGGGTAGTTCATAGAGAAAAAGTAAAAATATTCCAAACCTAACTCTTTCCTGAGCTGTAGCAAACTTCATTTCCATTCTTTCCAAAACCTGGTTATCAGAAAAAGAAACCCAGATAAGGCAATGAAAAGATGGGTATGCTACAGTGCCTCTTACCCATTCTGCTGACATGACATAAATCTCCAGCTCACTGCTGCTCTTTTGAATGGATGCTGCATCATCCATATGGGGCAACAGAAGAGAAGTTGCTGCTGCTTTCAATTAGGAAATAAAATAAAAATTTTGGAATAATGGAATAAAGCCTTAGAGGGACTTGTGTTGTTTGAAACCTTCTAGATTTACAGGTAATGCAGAAGTGAAAATATCTTGATAGAGTTCTGCATCTGGGGAACCTGCCTTATCTGGCAGGTAAAAACATTTAGGACACCAATAATCAGAGAGAACAGCAGCAACCAGCACCATCAGGGTTCTACAATTCTTGCCATCTCTCCATGGCTGAGAAAAGTCCATCTTTAAGGATTTAAAAAGTATTAAAGAATTTTGGACTCAGTACATTCTGGGAGTAGTGGAGTAACAGACTGCAATAAGCCCTCCTAAACATCAATTAAGCATGACTCCAGTAACTCAGCTTGAGCAAAGTAACCACCAGGGTAGACACAGCCCTGGCCACCAGCAAAACACTGCAAAAGCCATCTCCACCCATACCCTGGGGAAAAGGAAACACAGAGAGACAGATCAGGAAGGCAGGTCAGGATTATGGTAGGGCAAAGTGAGGCAGCTTGTAGACCCACTGTGCTGGAAGCCCATTTAATCAGAAAAGGTTTACTGGGTAAACTGCAAATACATGCTTCCTGCCCAGTATCTATGGCTGGGTGGGGCTTTTTGCACAGCTGTCTCTTGTTTTTCTAAATAAATCATATGAGCAGCATTTTCTGCTGCAGGATGGGGGAATGTTCCCTTGTGCTCTCATCTGCTTATTTAGAAGTCCTTTGAGTTTGCTCTCAGAAAAGAAACCAATACCTGTTATCCCTCTGTGTGAATGCCTCTGTCTCCAGCTCTCTGAGTGATCCTGCACACGACTTAATTAGAAGACCATGTATTTCAAACTCCTGCAATAGCAGAATTTAGTTGCATTTTAGCCCAGAAATGAGGGCACCAAAATTAGAGCAATTGTCTGTATAATAATTTTTTTTTGTTTGTTCCACTTAATATTCAAAATCAGAGTGAAGTGGCCTCTAAAAGACAATCTAACATTTATAGTGTGTATGATTATAAAGTACTTAGGCTGAAAATTATGTTGCAGATGTTCATGTGGGAACTCAGCAACGCTGAAAAATTCCAAAAGGAAGCAGAAAAAAATGAAAATAAACTGGAAACTGACCAGAAGATCCTTTATATGTAAAAACCTTTTATGCATCTATGTTTTTGTCAGAATGCTCTGACTCTAATTTCAGTTCTCCAAATCTGAATATTAAAGTGCCTCAAAGAGAATAGTTACTTATTTATATGAAATAGAAAGAAAAAACAAAGAGGCTAAAAAGACTGCCAATTCACTAGGGCACAGTTGCATGTCAATCAAAGATCAAGGGAAAGCTTGATCAGGACCTAATCAAGCAGCATTGTTGGAGGAATGTCCAGTGGCACTGGGGCTGGGGGTGCAGGTGTGTACAATGTATACACGGCATAAACTTGATCTGGTTCTCTCCGGAGCAATAATTTTCAGGCATTTTTGAAAGAATGAGATGAAAATCACTTCAGTCCAGAAACACTCCTGGCAGTGGTGCACCACACAGAGAACACCTGGGGACCTGAGAGAACCACACCAGCTACTTGAGGATGGACACAGCTTAAAGTGGACCCAGGAGACTGATCTCCCCTTCCTGCTTACAGGTTTCCTTGGACTTGAAGACTACTACAAATTTCTATATAAGAATCTGAGAATAAAATGCATAATAATATGTACTTGTAAAATGCTCCTTGGAAACATTAATTCGCTTTTAAAAACATTAGTAAAATTCCTTTCAATCCTACCTCTCCCTCTATATTGCCATCCTCTCCCAGGCTAGGTTAACTAGGAGATGCATTTTTGCATTTAAATAAACTAGATAGATAATATAGGATCATATGAGAGAAACTATCTTATGATACCACAAAAGAGTATAATACAAAAATTCACCTGTTGGAAGGGTGTTTCTCACCAAACCACTGTTAATAAAACCTAAAAGGCCAAAATTTACAGTATGCCTAGTCAAGGCTGGTTTTCCCAGAAAGGTTTCTAACCATCTTATCCCATCCATATCTCTGATCTTTCTTGCTCCGCCACCTGTCAGGTCACAGAGTTATAACATTAACCTTGGGAAATGCCACCTTATTCCAGAGAAAAGGAGTCATCTGACAGGCAGCCAGCTCAGGCAGCACTGATGGGGGAGTGGGAGAGGACAGGGGTAGGAGTAGCTGTGATGCACTCACACTGCAAATTACTGCAGCTGCCTAAAACCATCCCAACTATTCTGGCTCTTTCTAAAGCAAGAAATCAGGAGAAGTGGCCTGCAGGCAGTGTTCCATGAAGACAAAAAAAGCTTCTGTTTGTACTGCAAGGTGACTCAAGCCAGACCTTTTGCAAGGAAACAGGGATTATTAGGTAATTTTGGGAAACGTCACATCTTATCCCCATAGAAAAATACATAACTGAAGCAAGAGAAATTAAGCCAATCATGTCAGAAACTATGTCTTTGCAGTATATCAGATGTACTGCAGTGAGACAGTGTAAGCAGAGACCCAAATGCACATTAAAAATTCAAGATCTAGAAAAATTTCAGAAAAGTTATTTTAGTCCATTTGCTCAGGCTGCATTTAGAGAAAATAGTGATGATATGTAAATACCAGAATTAGGAAGCAGAACTGGGTCAGACCTGATGAAGCACCTCTGTTATTCAGCAGTGTAACTATTTTATAAAATTAGGCAAGGCCAAGAGAAATGGGCTGACAGGAAGCAAATGCTCCATGCTGTAACTATTTTGGGCCTTACAGACTGTTATCCCAACAGAACATCTCCTCAGGCTAAGTATAGATACTTCCTTGTCAGAATCTTTGGCAGAATCAAACTTTCTCTCCCAACCTAGAGTTCAAGCTCTATGTTTGGAGTAAAGTTTATCATGAAATCTCTGATAAGGAAATGAAGAGCAAATAATGGCAGATTTTTATTTCTGGTCTGAAATCTCATATGAAACCTTAAGGAAAAAAGCAAATACATGCCTCTGTCTGTCTGAAGATTCCCTAGGCTTACTTTTTTGTTGCTTTGCAGCAAATGACTTGTGAATACAAAATAATCATTACAATGAGTAAACTGTTCCTTGATCCCAGAAGTGAGAGGCAGAATGAATCCAAGTGATACCAGAACAGCAACTGTTAAGGCTGAACCCAAAATGAATTTAATGAATCTAATTCCAAACCCGATCTTCACTTACATCTGGTTGCAATGTCTGAGATAATATTATCATGTGTTGTTAATTATTACTTAACTTAAATTAGGAAATTTAAATTTTGCTTAAGATTGCTCTAGTCTGAAATGTCCTTAAAGCAGAATGATAAGTATCAGACTGTGAAAACATTCTGAAGATTTACTTGACAAAAACCCAAACAAACCAATTCAAATATCTTTTCTACTATTATTCTCCTAATTTCTAAAATTTAAGACTTTAAATTCTAACTTATGAAAACCTGTTTTGTTCTTCTGCTCTGCAAGGTATTTGTTTGGTTGTAGAACTTTGTATTATCATAAACACTGGCACAAACTTCAGGTTTTAATTAATATGTATTTAAAAAGCAGAACATGAAGCATACAGTCACTCTGATGGTTTGTAGCCAAGGTTTGTTTGGACAAAAATAGCGAATTTCTTTTGCTTGCTTCTAAAGTTTGAGGGTGGATAATTTCTGTTATAAACTAAAAGACTGGATCTTCAAAGTACTCAATTTATTTAATTATAATCAAAACCAGATGATATTCAAGGTCACACACAACAAAAAGCAGAAATACTCTTTGAGTCTGATGTATAAATCACTTCACTTCCAGGCTGACTTTTTACATACAGTTATTTCCACTGAAATTGCATTAGGTCAAGAGTCTATTCTTGAGTCAAAGGAATAAAGTTCTTATCATCCTCTTGTTGCTTATACTGCTGACACAAGAGAGACTTGCAGCCTCTCTTCCTTACAAATTCTGACGTGTTACAACTGGTCCCAGAGTGTGTGAAAGAGCTTCTGTACCTCTGCCAAAGGTTGTGTTTTTTCAGAACATTCTACTTGTGCATTACCACAGTGATTTCAAGCTCACTTTTCTTGCTTTTAAAAGCCCTGGATTACAAGTTATATCTACACACTGAAGGTGATTACAGCCTGCTCTTACAAGAGGCACTTGACTCAGTCATCTTCTCCAGCTGTTAAGTGAGCTGGGTTTAGCTACAACCCTAAAGTGGATGGTGGAAACCATCATAATTTACAGCTTTGCTTTGAGCAGGGAGAGCTTGGAAAGCTGTCAGTCTGACTTCCTGGAATTTTACTCATTTGTTAGTTAGCTTATGTAAGCCCAGCTGTCCTACTGTAAACACTGGAATGTCTTTTCCCCTAAATTCAGAGACAGATTCAACAACTTAAATTGTGTTCTTTCTTCTCTTCCTTAATCATTTTCTCTAACTTGAGTATTGTGGGTGTTGATGTCTGTGTCCTTTCTCATTACATGAGCATATAGTGAAGTTATAAATACCACAGGGTGCTGGGAGTCACATTACCTGGAATAAGAGGTGACATTTGCAAGCTCCTTCTAATAACATTAACTACCATCCTTGTCTGAGCTGGTGAGGGTTAAAGGACAACCACAGCAATCTGTAGTTACTATTACACAAGTCTAAACTAGAAGTCACTGCACAGTGGTTTGACTGCTTTTCTTAGCAGTTGGAAGACAAAGTCTCTTGGCAAAACATTCTATTTCTATACCCAGTACACCATCTTTTCATTCATCAGTGCACTGCAGTGCCTCAAGCTATGGTTTGCTACTGTACCATGTGAATTCTACAGAAGAAATTATTTTCAGAAGTAAGTTCCCCTTGGACAAAACCCACAGGTCACATCGGTCAGCCTTGCCATTACACAACAATCTAGCACATCTGTAATATCTGAGCAGCTTTTTAATGGAACACTGGCACAAAAGGCAATGCTTTAGGAACCTGGTTCACAAGGGCTAATTGTGACATCCTTACCAAGAGCTGTGCTTCCACTGGTAAGAGAAAAGTGAGCTGTTTATAAAAATGGACTGCCACTGTTCCTAGTTTTGTGGCTAAGGCATGAGACTGCATAGCTTGATTTCCTATTAAGAATTGTCAATACTTTCCCATTGCCACACTTGCCAGTACTTTTATCAAATTGTTCCTATGTTAAGTGGAATTCTTGATTTGACAACACTAAGAAATAAAGCAGAGATCTCTTCTAAAAAATTTCCTTACTCACATAAAATACAGGCTTATATAGACACAGCAGGGTGATTGCCTACAGAAATTTGAAAGGAAGAAAAACAATTTCAAGACTATTGTATAGGAAGTTCCACTTTTTGCTGACATTTCCAAGAGTGATGATGGTTCTTGGGATTAGTGGTACTACAAGAGGCAGTTTTCCTTGAAGTCTGCCACACATTATGGTGCAAATAGGTGGTTACTCAAAGAATAGCATCACAGATTCTAAGGTTACACAAAGAAATGCCTTTTAGAGACTTTTTCAATGCAGAGGCAAGACAGAGAGGTTGCAAAACCAGCTAATCACCCAGGACACAAGTGAACTGGTAACCAGTGACAGCATGAGAAAACAGGCAGAGAGCTCAAATATTAAATGATGCCACATCAAATTATTCTGGTTCTAATCTATACACGAGCAGGATAAGAAAGAATTTACCGATTATTTGAAAGCCTTCTGTCTGTTTTGCAATCATTAACCAGGCAGCCATTGTAAAGAGTCGATGATGTAAATGAACCACCCATTTTACAAACAGGAAAATTACTTAGCGTCACAGGCAAGCACGAGAATTCAGAAACAACTGTCCCAGTTTTGCACTCATCCCAACAGGATTTCACATAAAACTACTGCTTGTAAAAATGTAGAACTGTGAAGAATATGTTGGATTAACCCATACGAGCTGAGTATTTTACAAGTCTTGGCAAATTCACTGCTATCATTTTAACAGCACAATATTTAAAGGCAAACAGCAGGCAGACAAAGTGGATTCATGGTTATATTTCCTATTTTTTTTCCCTACATTTACATGTTTTAGATTTGCAGGATACTCCCATATTTAAAGAAGGATTAACACATTATTTTGCCCCAATTACACATGTAACAGCACTAAAGTAGGTCAGTGTCATTTATTAGAAATGCGTGTTTAAGTGCAAACAGTATATTTATCTTGTTGCCCTTAGAGGAAAAATATCTACAGATTTTAATGGAAAAAAGGACATTTTTCTACTAGAATAGATTTTGAATTAAGTAAATTTATTTAAAATACTCCTTTCTTCTTCTTAATGAACCGAGAAGGTACCCTTCTTGAACCATGGAAACTAAACAAGCTTCCTCTCTGAGCTATATGGTGTTAAGAAACAAACTAAAAATAGTTACACTCTTTCCTTTTATGCAGTGTGCAAGGTACAAGTAGAATTGGATTTGTAACTCTTACAAGTTTTTGAGTTGCTCTCAGTGCAAATTCAGGGCTTTTTTCCCCTGTGCAGCACAGCAGAGATTACCAGGACAGGCACAGAGGCAGGAGGTGACTTACAGGGCACATTGAAGATGAGCAGAACTGCCTAAGTCTCAGATACCTCTACTGAAAATATTTCCACTCAGTCTGTATCAGGCAGCAAGTGAGGTATAAACAGAGCAAACACAACTCCTAAAGTAGCAATACACTTATTTTACAGCCTGCCCACCCTGCCTGCTTCTTCCATTAGAGCACTTTGCTGTGCTCCAGGAACTCTCTTGGAGGTATTACATTTATGAACTGTTTGCTCTCTGCTCTGCCTTGTGGCCAGCATGGCACAACCATCACTCACTGCGAGGGAGAGGGAACCTGTGAAGAAAAAAAGCTCTCCCCAAATGCTATTGTAAATTCACAAGGAGAAATAGCTGTGCAGCACTTCCCAAACCCTTTAGTTTTATTAATGGCAGAAGGCAGTATGTCTTTCCAGCAAATCTCAGCTTCACCTACTGGTTTGAAATGGAAGCTGCTCCATGTTGGACAGTTCTACTTGCCTTGTTATTACAACTTCTGCAGAATATTAAATAATGCAATCTGGTTCACGGACTGCTTGTGGCAGAAATACATTCTCAGAGAACAAATAAGCAATGTGGGAGTTTGACCACCAGCAGTTTTCCCTGGAGGAAGGGCTACAATGCAAATCTAGCTGTCATATTCTGCAGTGGCTGATACTCCTGCCCTAAACCAGGCTTTAGAACTTGCACTGCTCAAGTTTTTGTTTTGCTGCTTTTTCAAAGCCTCCAAGCATAAACAGGTTACTGAAACATGGAATGTGGTGCTATTAGCAAGAACATCACAGATTCATTTTTTAACTATAGATCTCTAAGTGGAAGGGTCATTGTGACTTTTTTGCAAAATCTGAGAACAAGTTTGCAACTCTCCAGTGTGCTGCACATGTTTTGTTCTGCTTTCTTCTCTTTCCTGGTGAGGAACACACACTCCTAAAACAATTTTCATTTTTCATTTTTTTTTTTCCTTTTTAGATGAGGCTGTGGGAGACAGGATGGAAATGGCATCAAAACACATTTTCTGCAAGAATTATGTGAAGTCCACCCTTCACAGCTTAACATTTTTAATCACTCCCAAGCACATACCTTATGTGAGGAATAGAGCTAAAATGATTTGTTTACTGAATGGTGGCAAGCCTAAGAAGGCACAAATGGATGAACAGATACTCAAGTATCTGTTTAATTACAGTTAAATATAGGAGAGCTTGTATAATTTCAGCCTTCAATACCCGCACCTGGCACTACCCACTTCAGAGCTTTGTGTGCTAAGCACTCCAAGATCAGCTTTCAGATGGCCCTGGAAATGGGAAAATGGAATTCACAATCCATGTGGATGGACCAGCCACTGGGAGGACAGTATCTCCTGCAATAGTGATGGTGCTGATATTGACCTACCTACGTTTGTACTACTTCATTGTATTTGATTAAATATTATGACCCAACATGATGGCCAGATTCTGGATACATGGAAGCTTCTGCAGGGGGTGTCCACATCTGGAATAATCTCTTTCTCATCACTGAGTTTCAGGTCACTTTAAATACAGGGGATACAGCCCAGTGATGTTTTGCACATAGTGAAAAAATGGTAAAAAACCAAGAAAAGGTAAAAAAGATACTGCAAAAACAGCAGACAGTAACTGTATGATAGAAGAACTTTGAAAAAATAATTTTTAGGTAAACTAGAGGCAACTACTTTACAACTACATAGCACAAGAAACATATCATTGGGGAGATTGGGGCTGGGATGAAGCATGCAGGAAAATGTCACATTTTTTTACATGGATTTGCAAATTATGATGGGGCAGACACTACAATGCATACAAGCTGACCTCACTTGTCACTGAAATGGACTTGCCTGTAGAGTGGAAGGTAGTTAGCAATTAAGAGCAGATAGCAACATTATAAAAACAACTTTGAGCAATGGATTTCAAAAAGCTGTAAGGGGGAATTTTAGGTAGGCAGAATGTAATTATTAATTTGGAACTCAGCCAGATACACATAACTCTGAACTCTGCATTTGCTGCCAATCTACACAGCACCACAACCCCACCACTGGCAGTGGCAGGACTGCTAGCTAGGCAGCTCACAGATTAAGCACTGGATACCTCGTGATCTATTTGCAGGATGGCTATAGCAAACTCTGCTGCCTGGGAAGGAAAAAGACAGGAAAAAAAAAAAGCCAGAAAAGTATCCGGCAGCGTGACAAACACTCTGCTACTTTGAAGTCAAGGGCCGATCCCTTTTCACACATTAGAGATGTAAAAAGTTATTTGGCACATCAACCTTCTTGCATGCAACTGCAGCCATCTGGCTTTCCTTCAAAGCCTCCAGGCAGCTCCTTTGTGTGGACAGCCCAGGGGAGCCTCAGCACCGCTGACAGCTCCAGCAGATGGGGGCTTCCTCCTCCTGCTCCGTCTGCCCAAATCCCTGCTTTGACTCACAGCACTTCTCTGTTTCCAGACACGCTGCTGAAGCTGGAAACAAGTGCCAGCCGAGTCAGATCTTTCCAACAAGACACATTCTGAGCTATGTTCTCAGCACTTAACAGGCCATCTTACAATCCTCTTGGCAACTGATCTCAGCCTGTTCTCCTGCAACTACTGGATTCTCCACACTGTGCTATTCATTGGAAGAGACAGGCGTTTTATCCATGTTAGCCATGTGGGCTGGAAAGCAGCCCTCAGAGCCCATCCAGATCATTTTACCTACTTAGTGCTCTATCCAGGACACTCTTTTCATCCAGCACATTCAAGCACCATTTCAGAGAGCAACAGAGTAGACAAGTAAAATCCTCCTCATATCCTGAACTGTTTTGCCTCCTGACTTACTAGACAGAGCATAAATATTCTTTGCTGGTTTCTGAGCACTTTGTCTTTCAAGGAATGATTAGAGCTTGAAGAACAGTAGTAAACCCCAGAAATTCATAAGGGAAAATACATGATACGCTGGGAGCATATTTCTTGCTCTCCTGCTTCAGGGGATAAACCTGTTCTGAATTGAGAGCTTGAGAGAAAACTCTTGCAACTCCTATGCCCTGAGCTGTTGAATTTAGTGGCACAGAATAATTTACACTAGCCAGGACCCCCAGAGATCCAATGTTCCACACAAGAGCAGGGAAAACTTCAGAGACAGATCAGGTTGCTCTGGGCCTTGTCTACTCAAGTTCTGCTTATCTCCAAGGACAGAGACATCACAGGTACTTCTTAAAGAAATTCAGAGACATGCACACCAGAGGTCTCATAAAGGTACCAGTTCTGCTGTGTGATGGTAATAGCTCTAGGGAGATACTCACTGCCAAAATACCCATATTCATATCCCAATCTTCCTTCAGGTAAAAGGAAAGCTGAGAGAGTTGCAAAGTATGATTTGAGAGAATCTTGTAATTATGTAAATTGTCTAGGGAGATAAGTGTACAACATCAATGCTTTAAAATAAGTGTCTACACATAGGAGATGCAAATATCCAACAAATGATAAATAACTATTTCTTAAGTATCCAGAAAACTTTGGAAAAATAGCACCATCCACTATTACTGTAGCACTATGAATGTCCAGAGTTTAAACTGATGAACATATTTAGAAATCTCCCCAATTTCAGACTGCTCTCCTTGTTCCACACAACTGAGCCAGTCAGGTCAGATACAATATAAAATGCAGAGGTGGGCATGACCTGAAAGCTACAGCCTTTTATTCAAGAAACCTTTTTTTCTTTTTTTCTTTTTCTTTTTTTTTTTTTTTTTTTTTTTAAGATCTAATTGAAATTGTACTAGGTAGTAGAAAAAGGGT
>JAOTIY010001695.1:0-10000 GCA_027123655.1 Muscicapa comitata
CCATTGGCTGTGCGCTAATGTTAGGGTTGGCAGTTCTGGGCAGGTCCTGGGCTCAGACTTCCGCCTTGGGCTATGCGTTGGGGTTAGGGTGGGCAGTTGGGTGCGAGTGTTGGGCTCAGGGTTCTCCCTAGGTCTATGCGCTGGGGTTAGGGTTGGCAGTTCAAGGCGGGTGCTGGGCTCTGGGTTCCGCCTTGGGCTGTGCACTGGGGTTAGGGTTGGCAGGTCAGGGCGAGTGCTGGGCTCAGGACTCCGTCTAAGGCTGTGCGCCGCCGTTACCGTTGGCAGTTCGGGGTGGGTGCTGGGCATAGGTTTCTACCTGGGACTCTGTGCTGGGGTTTGGGGTTGCAATTCGGGGCAGGTGCTGTGCTCAGAGTTTCTCCTAGGGCTTTGCGCTGGGGTTAATGGTGGCATTTCGGGGCAAGTGCTTGGCTCAGGGTTCCGCCTAGGGCTGTGTACTTGGGTTTGTGTCGGCCGTTCTAGCGGGTGCTGGGCTTACCCTTCCGCCTAGGGCTGTGCACTGGGATTAGGCTTGGCAGTTCCAGGCGGAGTCTGGGCTCAGCCTTCCCCCTAGGTCTTGCGCTGGGGTTCGGATTGGCAATTTGGGGCGGGTGCTAGACTCAGGGTTCTGTCTTGGTCTGTGCGCTGGGGTTAGGGTTGGCAGTTTGGGGCGGGTGCTGAGCTCAGTATACCGCCTCGGCCTGTCCATTCGGGTTAGGGTTGGCATATCAGGGCGGGTACTGGGCTCAGTGTTCCGCCTAGGGGTGTGCGCCGGGGTTAATGTCGGCAGTTTGGGGCTGGTGCTGGGCTCTGGGTTCCACCTAGGGCTCTCTGCCTGGGTTAGGGTTCTTCATTTGGGGGGTGCGCTGGGATGAGGGTTCTGCCTATGTCTGTGTGCTGGGGTTAGGGTTCTCAGTTCGGGGCAGGTGCTGGGCTCAGGGTTGCGCATAGGGCTGTGCGCTGGGGTTAGGGTTGCCATGAAGGAGCGTGAGCTGGTCTCAGCCTTTAGCCTAGGTCTGTGCGCTGGGGTAAGTGGTAGCAATTCAGACCAGATGCTGAGCTCCGGGTTGCGCCCAGGGCTGTGCGCTGGCGTTGGAGTCCTCATTTCTGGTGGGTTGCTGGGCTCAGGGTTCCGCGTAGGTCTGTGCGCTAGGGTTGGGTTTCTCTGTTATGGCCGGGTGCTGTCCTCAGTTTTTCACCTTGGGATGTGCACTGGGGTTAGAATTGGCCGTTCGTGGTGGGTGCTGGGATCAGGGTTCTGCCTAGGACTGTGTGATCAGGTTAGGGTCGGCAGTTCGCGGCGGGTGCTGGGCTCAGGGTTCCGCCTAGGGCTGTGCGCTGGAGTTCGGGTTGGCAGCTCGGTGCGGGGGCTGGGTTTGGGGTTCTGCCTAGGGCTGTGCGCTGGGTTTAGGCTTGTCAGTTCGGAGCGGGTGCTGGGCTCAGGGTTCCGCCTTGGGCTATGTGCTTGGTTTAGTTTGGGCAGTTCAGGGCGAGTGCTGGGCACAGGGTTCTGCCTTGGCTGTGCGCTGGGGTTTCGGTTGGCACTTCAGGGTGCGTGCTGGGCTCAGGGTTCCGCCTAGGGTAGTGCGCTCAGGTTAGAGTTGGCAGTTCGGGCTGGGGGCTGGGCTCAGTGCTCCACCTACGGCTGTGCGCTGTTGTTATGGTGAGCAGTTCGAGGCAAGTGCTGGGCTTAGGGTTCTCCCGAGATCTAGGCGCTGGGGTTAGGGTTGGCAGTTCAGGGCAGGTGCTGGGCTCTGGGCTTCGTTTAAGGCTGTGCGCCACAGTTACAGTTGGCAGTTCGGGGTGGGTGCTGGGCATAGGGTTCCGCCTAGGGCTGTGCGCTGGTGTTAGGGTTGGCAGTTCAGGGAGGGTTCTGAGCTCACGTTTTCGCCTTGGTGTGTGAGGGGGTTTAGGTTTGGCAGTTTGGAGCGGGTTCTGGGCGCAGGGTTTCGCCTAGGGCTGTGCGCTGGAATTAGGGTTAGAAGCTCGGGAAAGGTGCGGGGCTCAAGGTTCCGCCTAGGGCGGTGCGCTGGGGTTAGGGTTCTAAGTTTGAGGCGGGTGCTGGGCTCAGGGTTCCGCCTAGGGCCGTGTGCTGGCGTCAGGTTTGGCAGTTCTGGGCAGGTGCTGGGGTTAGGTTTCCGCCTAGGGCTGTGCGCTCTTGTTAGTGTTGGCAGTTTGTGGCAGGTGCTGAGCTCAGGGTTCCACCTAGGGCTGTACGCTGGGATTCGGGTTGCATCTTCTGGGTGCGTGCTGGGTTCAGTCATCCGCCTCAGACTGTGCGCTGGGAGCAGTGTTAGCAGTTCGGGGCAAGTGCTAGGCTCAGGGTTCCGCCTAGGGCTGTGCGCTGGGGTTAGGGTTGACAGCTCGGGCCGGGTGCTGGGCTCACTGGTCCGCCTACAGCTGTGCACTGGGGTTAGTGCTGGCAGTTCTGGGCGGGATCTGGGCTCAGGGTTCTGCCTAGGGCGGTGCTCAGGGGTTAGGGTTGGCAGTTCGGAGCAGGTGCTGGGCTCAGTCTTCCGCCTAAGGGTGTGCGCTTTGGTTAGGGTTGGCAGTTCGGGGCTGGTGCTGGGTTCAGGGCTCTGCCTAGGGGTGTGCGCTGGGGTTAGGGTTGCCACTTCGGGACGTGTGCTGACCTCAGAAATCCGCCTAGGGTTTTGCGGTGCGATAAGAGGTATTAGTTCAAGGCGGGTGCTGAGCTCTGTCTTCCGCCTTGGGCTGTGCGCTGGGGTTAGGATTGGCAGTTCGGGGCGGGTGCTGGGCTCAGGGTTCCATCTAGCTGTGTGTGCTCGAGTTAGGGCTGGCAGTTGGGGGCAGGGTCTGGGCTCAGTGTTCTGCCTAGGGCTGTGCGCTGGGGTTAGGTTTGGAAGTTTGGAGCAGGTGCTGGGCTCAGTCTTCCGCCTAAGGGTGTGCGGGGATTTAGTGTTGGCAGTTCGGAGCGGGTCCTGGGCACAGGGTTCCCCCTAGGGCTGTACGCTGGGGTTAGGATTGGCAGTTCGGAGGGGGTGCTGGGCTCACAGTTTCACCTAGGGACGTGCGCTGCGATTAGGCTTCTAAGTTCGGTGTGGGCACTGGGCTCAGGTTTCCGCCTAAGTCTGTGCGCTCGGTTTAGTGTTCTCACTTATGGGCGGGATCTGGGCTCAGGGTTCTGCCTAGGGCTGTGTGTCCGATTAGGGTTGGCAGCTCGGAGTGGGTGCTGGGTTCAGTGTTCCGCCTAGGGCCGTGCGCTGGTGTTAGGGTTGGCAGTTCGGGGCAAGTGCTGGGGTAAGGTTTCCACCTAGGGCTCTGGGCTCGTGTTAGTGTTGGCAGTTTGTGGCGGGCGCTGAGCTCAGTGTACCGCCTAGGGCTGTCCATTCGGGTTAGTGTTGGCAGTTCAGGGTGGGTCCTGGGCTCAGGGTTCCATCTAGGGCTGTGCGCTGGGATTAGGGTTTCCACTTCGGGGCGGGTTCTGGGCTCAGTCATCCGCCTATGACTGTGCGCTGAGAGTAGGGTTAGCAGTTAGGGGCAGGTGCTGGGCTCAGGGTTCCGCCTATGGCTTGTGCACTGGGTTTAAGTTTGGTAGTTCGGAGCGTGTGCCGGGCTCAGGGTTCTACCTAGGGCTGAGCGCTGGGGTTAGGGTTGGCAGTTCTGGGCGGATACTGGTCTCAGGGTTCCGCTTTGGTGTGTGCAGGGGTTTAGGGTTGGCAGTTCAGGGCGGGTGCTGGGCTCAGGGTTCTTCTTGGTGTGTGCGCTCAAGTTAGGGCTGGCAGTTGGGGGCGGGTTCGGGGCTCAGGGTTCTGCCTAGGGCTGTGCGCTGGGGTTAGGGTTGGCAGGTCAGAGCAGGTGCTGGGCTCAGTCTTCTGCCTAAGGGTTTGCGCTGGGGTTAGGGTTGGCAGTTCGGGGCTGGTGCTGGGCTCAGGGCTGTGCCAAGGGCTGTGTGCTTGGGTTAGGCTTGGCAGTTCGGGGGGTGTTCTGGGCTCAGGGTCCCACCTATGTCAGTGCGTTCGGGTTAGGGTTCTCAATTCGGGGCACGTGCTAGGCTCAGGGTTCCACCTAGGGGTGTGCGCTGGGGTTAGAATTGCCACTTTGGGGCGTGTGCTGGTCTCAGCCATCCGCCTAGGGCTGTGCGGTGCGATAAGGGGTATTAGTTGAAGGCAGGTGCTGAGCTCAGAGTTCTGCCTAGGGCTGTGCGCTGACGTTAGGGTTCTCAGTTCTGTTGGGGTGCAGGGCTCAGGGTTCTGCCTAGGTCTGTGCGCTGGGGTTGGAGTTCTCAGTAAGGGGCGGGTGCTGGGCACAGTCTTCTGCCTTGGGCTGTGCGCTGGGGTTAGGGTTGCGTGTTCGGGGCGGGTGCTGGGCTCAGTGTTCTGTCCAGGGCTGTGCGCTCAGGTTACGGTTGGCAGTTCAGGGCAGGTGCTGGGTTTGGGATTCTGCCTTTGGCTGTACGCTGGGTTTCGGGTTGTCATTTCGGGGCGGGTGATGGATTTAGTGTTCTGCCTAGGGTTGTGCGCTGGGTTTCGGGTCGGCAGCTCATGGTGGGTGCTGGGCTCAGGGTTCCTCCTAGGCCTGTGCACTGGGTTTAGGTTTGGTAGTTCGGAGCGGTTGCTGGGCTCAGGGTTCCGCCTAGGGCTGTGTGCTCAGGTTATGGTTGGCAGTTCAATGTGCGTGCCAGGCTCAGGGTTCTACCTAGGGCTGGGCGCTGGGGTTAGGGTTGGCAGTTCGGGGCCGGTGCTGGTCTCAGGGTTCCGCCTTGGTGTGTGCAGGGGATTAGGGTTGTCAGTTTAGGGCGGGGCGGGGCTCAGGTTTATGCCTAGGACTGTGCACTGGGATTAGGATTGGCAGTTCGGGGCTGGTGCTGGGCTCAGGGCTCCACCTAAGGCTGTGCGCCGCCGTTACGGTTGGCAGTTCGGGGTGGTTGCTGGGCATAGGGTTCTGCCTAGGGCTGTGTGCTGGGGTTAGGGCTGGCAGTTCGGAGAGGTTGATGGGCTCACAGTTTCACCTAGGGCTGTGTGTCGGGATTAGGATTAGAAGTTCGAGGGAGGTGCTGGGCTCAGGGTTCCGTCTAGGGCTGTGCGCTCGGGTTAGGGTTGGCAGTTTGGGGCGGGTGCTGTGCTCAGGGTTCCGCCTAGGGCTGTGCGCTGGTGTCAGGGTAGGCATTTCGGGGCAGGTGCTGTGGTTAGGTCTCCGCCTAGGGCTGTGCGCTCGTGTTAGTGTTGGCAGTTTTTGGCGGGTGCCGGGCTCAGGGTTCTACGTAGGGCTGTGCGCTGGGATTAGGGTTGGCAGTTCGGGGCGGTTGCTGCTCTCAGGGTTCCGCCTAAGACTGTGCGCCGCGGTTACGGTTCGCAGTTTGGGGCAGTTGTTGGGCATAGGGTTCCGCCTAGGGCTGTGCGCTCGTGTTAGTGTTGGCAGTTTGTGGCGGGTGCTGAGCTCAGGGTTCCACTAGGGCTGTGCGCTGGGATTAGGGTTGCCACTCCAGGGCGGGTTCTGGACTCAGTCATCCGCCTCGGACTGTGCCCTGCGAGTAGTGTTAGCAGTTCGGGGCAGGTGCTGGGCTCAGGGTTCCGCCTAGGGCTGTGCTCTGGGGTTAGGCTTGGCAGTTCGGGCCGGGTGCTGGGCTCACTGTTCCGCCTACGGCTGTGCGCTGCGATTAGGTTTGTTAGTTCGGGTCGGGTGCTGGGCTCAGGGTTCCTCCTACGGCTGTGCACTGGGTTTAGATTTGGTAGTTCGGAGCGGGTGCTGGGCTCAGGGTTCCGCCTAGGGCTGTGCGCTCAGGTTATGGTTGGCAGTTCAATGCGCGTGCCGGGCTCAGGGTTCTACCTCGGGCTGTGCGCTGGGGTTAGGTTTGGCAGTTCTGGGCGGATACTGGTCTCAGGGTTCCGCCTTGGTGTGTGCAGGGGATAAGGGTTGGCAGTTCAGGGCGGGGCTGGGCTCAGGTTTATGCCTAGGACTGTGCGCTGGGATTAGGGTTGGCAATTCGGGGCTGGTGCTGGGCTCAGGGCTCCGCCTAAGGCTGTGTGCTGGGGTTAGGGCTGGCGGTTCAGAGAGGGTCCTGAGCTCATGGTTCCACCTTGGTGTGTGAGGGTGTTTCGGGTTCGCAATTCGGGGCGGGTTCTGGGCTCTGGGTTCCACCTAGGGCTGTGCGCTGGGGTTAGGGTTGGCAGTTCGGAGAGGTTGCTGGGCTCACAGTTTCACCTAGGGCTGTGTGCTGGGATTAGGGTTAGAAGTTCGAGGGAGGTGCTGGGCTCAGGCTTCCGCCTAGGGTTGTGCACTGGGGTTCGGGTTGGCAGTTCGGGGTGGGTTCCGGGCTCAGGGTTCCGCCTTGGGCGGTGCGCTGGGGTTAGTGTTGACAGTTCGGGGCAGGTGAAGGGCTCAGGGTTCTGCCTGGGTCTGTGCGTTGAGGTTAAGCTTATCACTTCGGGGCAGGTGCTGGGCTCAGGGTTCCGTCTAGGTCGGTGCGCTAAGGATAGGGTTCTCGTTTAGGTGTGGGTGCTGGGCTCAGTGTTCCGCCTAGTGTTGTGCGCTGGGGTTAGTGCTGGCAGTTCGGGGTGGGTGCTGTGCTCAGGGTTCTGCCTAGGGCTGTGCACTGGTGTTCAGGTCGGCACTTCGGTGCGAATGCAGGGTTCAGCCTTCCTCCCAGGGCTGTGCGCTGGGATTAGGGTCAGCAGTTCGGGGCGGGGGCTGGGGTCTGTGTTCCGCCTTTGGTTGTGCGCTTGGGTTAGGGTTGGCAGTTCGGGGCGGGTGCTGGGCTCAGGGTTCCGCCTTGGGCTGTGCGCCTGGGTTAGGGTTTGCAGTTCGAGGCGAGTTTTGATCTCACTGTTCCGCCTCGGGCTGCGCTAATGTTAGGGTTGGCAGTTCGGGGCGTGTGCTGGGCTAAGGGCTCCGCCTAGGGCTGTACGCTGGTGTTATGGTTCTAAGTTCAGGGCGGTTGCTGGGCTCAGGGTTCCGCCTAGGTCGGTGCGCTCGGGTTAGTGTTCTCATATACGGGCGCGTGCTGGGCTCAGGGTTCCGCCCAGGGCTGTGCGCTCGGGTTAGGGTTGGCAGTTTTGAGCCGGTGCTGGGCTCAGGGTTCCGCCTAGGGCTGTGCGCTGAGATTATTGTTCACAGTTCGGGGCAGATGCTGGGCTTAGGGTTCCGCCTAGGTGTCTGCCTTGGGGTTAGGATTATCACTTAGTGGCGGGTGCTGGGCTCAGGGTTCTGCCTAGGTGTCTGCGTTGGGGTTAGGATTATCACTTAGTGGCGGGTGCTGGGCTCAGGGTTGCGCCTAGGTGTGTGTGTTTGGATTAGGATTATCACTTAGTGGCCGGTGCTGAGCTCACGGTTCCGCCATTGGCTGTGCGCTAATGTTAGGGTTGGCAGTTCTGGGCAGGTCCTGGGCTCAGACTTCCGCCTTGGGCTATGCGTTGGGGTTAGGGTGGGCAGTTGGGTGCGAGTGTTGGGCTCAGGGTTCTCCCTAGGTCTATGCGCTGGGGTTAGGGTTGGCAGTTCAAGGCGGGTGCTGGGCTCTGGGTTCCGCCTTGGGCTGTGCACTGGGGTTAGGATTGGCAGTTCAGGGTGAGTGCTGGGCTCAGGGTTCCATCTAGGTGTGTGCGCTCGAGTTAGGGCTGGCAGCTGGGCGCGGGTTCTGGGCTCAGGGTTCTGCCTAGGGCTGTGCGCTGGGGTTAGGTTTGGTAGTTCGGAGCAGGTGCTGGGCTTAGTCTTCCGCCTAAGGGTGTGCACTTTGGTTAGGGTTGGCAGTTCGAGTCTGGTGCTGGGCTCAGGGCTCTGCCTAGGCCTGTGCGCTGGGGTTAGGCTCCTCAGTTCGGGGGGCGTGCTTGGCTCATGATTCCGCCTATGTCGGTGAGCTCGGGTTAGGGTTCTCAAATCGGGGCACGTGCTGGGCTCAGGGTTCCGCCTAGGGGTGTGCACTGGGGTTAGGGTTGCCACTTCGGGGCGTGTGCTGGTCTCAGCCATTCGCCTAGGGGTGTGCGGTGCGATAAGGGGTATTAGTTCAAGTCGGGTGCTGAGTGCAGGGTTTCGCCTAGGGCTGTGCGCTGGGATTAGGATTCTCATTTCTGGTGGGGTGCTGGGCTCAGTCTTCTGCTTTGGGCTGTGCGCTGGGGTTAGGGTTGGGTGTTCGGGGCGGGTGCTGGGCTCAGTGTTCTGTCCTGGGCTGTGCGCTCAGGTTACGGTTGGCAGTTCGGGGCAGGTGCTGGGTTTGGGATTCTGCCTATGGCTCTCCGCTGGTTTTCAGATTGTCATTTCGGGGCAGGTGCTGGATTTATGGTTCTGCCTTAGGTTGTGCGTTGGGGTTAGGGTTGGCGGTTTGGAGAGGTTGCTGGGCTCACAGTTTCACCTAGGGCTGTGTGCTGGGATTAGGGTTAGAAGTTCGAGGCAGGTGCTGGGCTCATGGTTCCGTGTAGGGCTCTGCGCTCAGGTTAGGGTTGGCAGTTCGGGGCGGGTGCTGGGTTCAGGGTTCCACCCAGGGCCGTGCGCTGGTGTCAGGGTTGGCAGTTCGGGGCAGGTGCTGGGGTTAGGTTTCTGCCTAGGGCTGTGCGCTCGTGTTAGTGTTGGCAGTTTGTGGCGGGTGCTGAGCTCAGTGTACCGCCTAGGGCTGTCCATTCCGGTTAGTGTTGGCAGTTCGGGGCGGTTGCTGGGCTCAGGGTTCCGCCTAGGGCTGTGCACTGGGATTAGGGTTGCCACTTCGGGGCGGCTTCTGGACTCAGTCATCCGCCTCAAACTGTACGCTGGGAGTAGTGTTAGCAGTTCGGGGCAGGTGCTGGGCTCAGGGTTCCGCCTACGGTTTTGTGCTGCTGTTAGGTTTGGTAGTTCAGGTCAGGTGCTGGGCTCGGGGATCTGCCTAGGGCTGTGCGCTGGGGTTAGTGCTGGCAGTTCGGGGTGGGTTCTGGCCTCCGGTTTCCGCTTAGGGATGTGCGCTGGGGTTAGGGTTGACAGCTCGGGGGAGGTGCTGGGCTCAGTGTTCCGCCTCGGGCTGTGAGCTGGAATTAGGGTTAGAAGTTCGGGGCAGGTGCTGGGCTCAGGGTTCCGCCTAGTACTCTGCTCTGGGGTTAGTGGTGGCAGCTCCGGGCGGATGCTGGTCTAAGGGTTCAGCCTAGGGGTGTGCGTTAGGGTTATGGGTTGCAGTTCGGGGCGGGTGCTGGGCTCAGTGTTCCGCCTATGTCGGTGTGTTCGGGTTAGAGTTCTCAATTCGGGGCACGTGCTAGGCTCAGGGTTCCGCCTAGGGGTGTGCGCTGGGGTTAGAGTTGCCACTTCGGGGCGTGTGCTGGTCTCAGCCATCCGCCTAGGGCTGCGCGGTGCGATAAGGGGTATTAGTTCAAGTCGGGTGCTGAGCTCAGAGTTCCGCCTAGGGCTGTGTGCTGGCGTTAGTTTTCTCAGTTCTGGTGGGGTGCTGGGCTCAGGTTTCTGCCTAGGTCTGTGCGCTGGGGTTGGAATTCTCAGTTAGGGGCGGGTGCTGGGCTCAGTGTTCTGTCCAGGGCTGTGCGCTCAGGTTACGGTTGGCAGTTCAGGGCAGGTGCTGGGTTTGGGATTCTGCCTTTGGCTGTACGCTGGGTTTCGGGTTGTCATTTCGGGGCGGGTGGTGGATTTAGGATTCTGTCTAGGGTTGTGCGCTGGGTTTCGGGTCGGCAGTTCGGGGCGGGTGCTGGGCTCAGGGTTCCTCTTAGGGCTGTGCACTGGGTTTAGGCTTGGCAGTTCGGAGCGGTTGTTGGGCTCAGGGTTCCGCCTAGGGCTGTGCGCTCAGGTTATGGTTGGCAGTTCAATGCGCGTGCCTGGCTCAGGGTTCTACCTCGGGCTGTGCGCTGGGGTTAGGGTCCGCGGTTCGGAACGTGTGCTGGTCTCAGGGTTCCGCCTTGGTGTGTGCAGGGGTTTAGGGTTGGCAGTTCAGGGCGGGGGCTGGGCTGAGGGTTCCGCCCAGGGCTGTGCGCTGCGATTAGTGTTGACAGTTCGGGGCAGGTGCTGGGCATAGGGTTCTGCCTAGGGCTGTGCGCTCTGGTTAGTGTTGGCTCCTCAGGTCAGGTGCTGGTCTCAGGGTTCT
>JAOTIY010001697.1:0-11101 GCA_027123655.1 Muscicapa comitata
CTCCTCTCCCTGCTTATACTTGTGCCCAGCTTTATTGCATCCCAGGGGCAGAATCTGTATTTGCTCTTGTTAAATTTTGTGCCACTGATAGTTACCTGGTGCTCCAAGCTATTCCAGATCCCTCTCTGAAATTCATGCTAGGTTCTTCAGTCTTGTGGTGACATCCATAATTTGCATCCCAGGAAGGCAACAAACTGCCATCAACAGAAGATCTGGTCTGCAGAGAGGTGTTTCCATTCCATATCACAAGGCATCATTAATACCATACCTTGCTGTTGTTTCTTCTTGTATTGGTCTTAACATAGGTTATATTGCAAGGGACATATAGCTTTGATAATCACAGTATCACAGCATAGCTGGGGGGCTGTCAGGCAGCTCAGCAGACTGTACAGTCTAAACTCCTGCTGAAAGAGTGGAGCTGGACTGATAGAGCAGATTGTCCCATACTTCTGTCCAGCTGAGATTTGAATGAGGCCAGGGATGGAAATGCTACCACACTTTTTGAAGCCTCTCCCAGTGTTGACCACTCTTACTGTAAAAAAAAAAAAAAAAAAGCAGCATTTTCTGTCATTTAAAAGGAACTTTCTCTATTTAAATATATACCCATTGTCATTTTGCTGGGCACCTCTGAGAAGACTGCTCTCTGCTGATCCCTAATCTTTTTTGCTCCTCCCTTGCCCATTGAGCTAATCATTTTGGTTTAGAAGGCTGTCAGGTTGGTCACATATTATTCCCCTTCACAAGCCCATGTTGACTATTTCAGATCACCTTCTTTTCCTTCATACACATAGACATTCTTTCCAGGACTATGTCCCCCATCAGGTTTCGAGGAACGGACGTGAGGCTGAGAGTTCTCTGGTGCCCTGGGTCCTCCATCCTGCCCTTTCTGAAGACCGGAATGAGTTTCTCCTTTCCAGTCCCCAGTAACCTCTCCCACTTGCCACACCCTTTAAAAGGGAATTAAGAGTTGTCTCATAGTGACATCTGCCAGCTCTCACCACACTTGTGGGTGCAACCCATCAGGCCTCATGGATTTGCATGCACTCTATTCAAACATGCCCTAAGATGATCCTCTGCACCAAAGGTAGGACCTCCTCTCTTCAGATTTTGGCACAGTTCTCAGGGCCTGACATTCCTGAAGATGAGCTCTACCAGTAAAGACCAAAGCCAAGGAACAGGTGGGTTTTGGCTTTCCTAATTCCATTCCTGCATTTACAAGCAGTGTCTCTCTCCTCATTCTCTTGAATTCTTCCCTTATGTCCAAGGTCTGTTGTGAGTTCTTTTATCATCTTTGTAGGTATCCTGCCAACTGTGATTTAATTCCTGTATGTTCTGGAGGTAATTCCTGGGCATTAGCCAATATAGCTGTTGTAGTTACCTTGCACCTTGTTAGTCTTAATTAGAGGCATCAGGCGTTTTTCATTTTCAATAACCGAAAAAAGAGATTTTAAAAAAATGGACATGGCATTTGAGCACCAACAAAATTATTATCCATACCACTATTAAAGCAAAAAAAGGTCTGCATTTCAGGTTTGGGGTTTTTGGGGTTTTTTTTGTTTGCTTGTTTGCTTGTTTGTTTTTTGGTTTTTGTGGTTTTTTCACATGATAAAATCTTGATTGTTCTTAGCTTAACATTTTTACACATTTTTTAAAATTTAAAGATTGGAAGAGATCATCTTTTAAGTTTGTGCAGTACTTTGAACCTTATAAAGTTGCCATTTTGTGTTGGGTTACCATATGTAGAAGTGTTTAAAAGGTGTGTGGATATTTGAGGACATAGTTTAGCAGTGAACATGGTGGTGTTGATAAGTTGACAGTTGGACCTTAATGGTCCTAGAGGTTTTTTCCAACTTTAACAATTCTATGATTCATGATGCAGTATCAGATGAAAGACCAAGAAATGGAGAGATAGATTAAGTTTTTGTGTCACTCCTAATTGAATTTAAATACCAGGACACTGTGATGTTGAAAAAATTGGGAACAGGGAAAGATAATATGTGGAATTTTCATTTTAAAGCAATATTTAATAATGTAACTGTATTTTGAGGTATCTTTAAGTATCAATTTACATTTTAATTTTTTGTGCTGTAAGTACAATGCGCACTTTGAGTTGATATTATCTTTGGAAGTACCATTTTGAAGAACATCTGAAGAACAACAAAATGTTTAAGAGAAGCCTACATTTTACATAAAGAAGCTAATTATTTACAATTAAATAGCATTAGGGTTTGTTAACCTCTCTGCTTTCATAAGCTCAGAAATACCACAGAAAAATGTGCTGTTGCAGAAGGGTATTAATCATTCTGGCCACCTGCTCTAAAGATCCTTTGCCAAATCTCTTTATGGTCCGTTTTGAACCTTGAAATGAGCAAGAATTAAAATGCATCACTTCTTCAAAGGTTTCTCATTTAAAAGATGGGGAAAACAATATTTGCAACTTCATCTCCTGATTTTCACTGTTTAATAGCACTTAGTACTTGTAGCTCCCTTTTGGTTCACTCATACAATATTTCCACATATTTAGAACTTCTTAAACCCAGGCCATCTTTACTTAAAGTGCTTACTGTAGTCTCTTACAGGAGGGACAAAAACCCAAGTATTTGACTACTCTCCAGACACCCAGATTTGAAGTCATTGACCACTCTAAAATGATTTAGAAGTTTTTTATGTTATAACGGCAATACCTTGCCCAAATGGTTTGTCTGAAGCTTTTCATCTTTTTACCAGACAGGAACATAGCTGTGTTTCATGACACAGATAGGTATAGCTCTAAAATCTTTGGAAAAGAAAAAAAAATGCACTTCATTTTTGAGTTTTTGAGTATTTACTCATTTGTGCCTAATCTCTGTGTATGTGACAGCAAGATAGATCCATTTTCAGTACTTGCACACCACCTTTGATAGACTTCCACGGGCTGGGCTCCAGCTCCTATGATGAGGACAGAAAGGTGATAGAATTGCAATCTACTGTTCTGCTCAGCAAAAGAAACTGCAGTGTTACCAGTTCCTCTTCTTGTGAAAGTCAGAATTATTTTACCAGCAGCTGAAGTGACAGCAGCACTTTGCCCTTGCAAAGAAAAATGCTGCAAAGCAAGAAAGACATCTAATCATGGAAAAGAACTGAAGAGTTAACACATAATGATCAATTTCAGCCATAAAATACACCATATGGGGATTTCCCTGCCCTTTCCAGTGAGGTGCATTAATAAATAGCAACCTGTAAACAAAAACGACTAAGATGCACACCAGGACTAAGTGGGTCTTGTTAATGAAAGTGAATGTAGTATAGCATATGACTGAGGAGGTTCTCTTTGCTTCTTAACAGTGGCTGTCTGGTTAACCTGGATGTGTGCATATTTTAAATGTTGTAGGCAAAAAAATTGATTAAATGTAGTGCTAAAGTAAACAGGAGGTTGCAGCACATAGGTCTACAGTAAAACAACAGATGGCACAGGTTGAATCCGTTTATTAGCAGTCACTTGGCAAGGAGACTGGAAAAGCAAAGAAAAGAGACAAACAGATGCCAGGTGTAATATAATAACACTTAGTATAATAGTTCCAATAAAATATGTTTCATTTTCTTGTCTCTTTTAGCCTTCCACCAGAAATTTTAGGAGTTTACTCTTTCTGATTATGAATCCTTAAAAATATGCACAATGCTTACTGTAGGATATGCTGAATAGCTGGTTTTCTACTGCCGAAAAACATGAACATTTTTATTACTTTAGTGGAAAATCAAGGACAAGAAGCAGTGCAAAGTCATCAAACAGTGATGGACAGCTAGTTTGCCATGGCAAAGCTGGATAGCTTTTCTGTCTGTTAGCTGCTTTCACACTAAACTCCCTCTCCTCTTAGATTATTGTAAAGCTGCACTGTAGTTCTTTCAGAATTAGGATTCCATTTTTCAGACTTTATTCTAGTTTTACCTGTGAAGTTCCTGAAGGAATTAAAAAATGTTTTTAGTGTTTTAACTTTGGTTTCAACCTTAATGTCCTACTGTGCAATACAGCAGTCTATGTGTTCTGAAGATAATTATCCTGTTATTGTTCCCTTTAAAGATAATTAAAATGGCAGTGCATTTTATTCAGGCAATAAGGCTGTTAAATCTGGTGTTAGCAATATGGTCATCACCTCACTGTTTTTTCCCTCCTCTTCTTTCAAAGGTTTGGAGTTCATGGGAAACAAGCTAGCTTGGTCACAGTTAAATCAAACTCATCTCATATCCTTTTGTAAGCGTAACTTTAATTCTGAGTGATGCTCATGATAGCAACTCTATCCCAGCCATGGTCAAAGAGAATTTCTATTTCATGTGGTATCACACTCTTATTGTTTCCAGGTAAAGTGGCCTCTCTTTCACATGGTAGCCTTTTCAGACAGCTGCTTGTTAATGCATAGTAAGAGCTGTAAAAACCTACAAAAGTCTTGGATTACTTCCTTTGCATTGTAAAAAAGAAATGTGGATTGATAAATACATTAGGATGTGTAATTATCCATTATTCAGTTCTACAATTAGTGAACATCTGGCACGGGAAAGATGAGATGCCTATTTACTTACTATCTGTACTAATGCTGATTTCCAGCAGGCAACAGCGAGCACACCTGTTTAAAGGAGGCAAACGTGAAACAAAAATAATTTAACTAATATTAAGAGAGATTTAAGTGTTATCCTTAAAGATTGTGTATTACATACCTTTCCTTAAAGTATCATTTATATGAGATTTCTTTATAGACTTGAAACAAGACTAATAAGAATTGTGAAAGGTCAGTTTATTTCAAGTTTACAGAATTATTAGGTCAAGAGGTATAACACTGCAGGACAGTATAGTCAGATAAAAATAATTTTGTCTAGCTGATATTATCCAGTAGAGCTGAATCATGCTGATTTTCAGACATAGTAAGAAAACAAGACAAAACAAAACTAATCAAAACAACAATAGCCTCTTCTGTTAATTGCAATTATGAATGTCTGATAATGTTTTTTTGACATCTGCTGGCTGTTGATTTTTTCTATGCCTTTGGCCCCCAAATTGAACACCTTTCCATTTTAATGTGCAGACTAGAGATTTGAAAGAAACATATGGACATCTAAAGTTTGCAAATCACCAATAATTTATAAAGAAATGAAATGTTGAACAAAATTAAGAGGAATAGATTATTTGTTAAGAATAGCCATAAGAAACTCCATAAATTCACATCTAAAACACAAATAAAACAAGTGGCACAGATGAAAATGCTAATTAGTTTACTTAGACTAACATTCATGGAATAAAGGAAGATAATGCAGGAATTTGTTGATTTTTTTTTTTTTCTTTAATATGTGCAGGCCTGTGTTTTTCTCAGCATTGAATGAACTTCTGGATGGTTTATTAAAAGCAATGCCATCTTTACATACCAAATAGTATATTTATCAAGAACATTGAACTTTTGACCCATGTATGTCATATTAACCCAGAATGCTTTTCAAAAAGGAGTGGGCAGAGAAGGAAATAAAAAGAAATTCCCATTAGAGACTACCAATTAGAGGAAGAAAAAAGAAAGATATCTAAAGGAATAGGTTTTAAATACAAATAAAATCATTAAATCATCCTTGTTCTGAATCGTATAATATAGAGGGATTACAATATAACTAGGTAGAGAATTTGGCTGTAAAAGTTCATCATGAGACGCAAATGTGCCCAAGAGTTGGGTTGCTGAAAAACATCAGAACAATGGATGGGTGGATCGAGCTGCCAGGATTAAAATGTCCCAGGAGGATCTGGACAGGCAACATAAGGGTGAATTATTTCTGACTTGGTGTATACTTATATAAATGTGTGTGCGTATAGTTGGAAGGTGTAGGATCCAGGCATGATGTAAATGGTATAGAATATAGGGTGGATAATGTCCTAGTTCCAGCCACAACAGAGTTAATTTTTGCTATAGCCATGAGAGAGTGGAGCCCTGTGGCATGGCTAAAAGGTTGTTCTACACCACCTCTCATCATTGCTGGGAGTGGGGCTAGGGGACCCTCTGGCTCCTGGGAAGAGGGTCATGGTTTGCAGTTGAACAAATATGGCAAATGGAGGGAAGAAGATGTTTCATCAGCAGATGTTTCATTGTCTTGGACTTTGTGAGCATCATACATGTAAATCACCCTCTCTTTGTCCACTTTTTCCATTAATATTGTTGCTGTTACAGCTCATTTTCTTGTCTCTTTGCTTTTTCCAGTAAATTTTCCTTATCTTAACCCATGATCTTTGCCTTTTGTGCATTCTGTTTGGGTGTAGGAAGGGGAAGTGAGTGGCAGTGTGGTTTTAGCACAATTACTAAACTGGGGAATACCATTCCTAAACCACAACAGTCTTATTGTCCTGAAGTCAAATACCTATGTACCTAGCCCCATGTTAAGGATCACACCATAGAGAAAGATCCGGATGCCATATTAAGTTTTATTTGCACAGAAAAAGCAAATGATCATGTTCTGGACACTTTAGTTTTCCACTCCTGGTAGATAAACCTCTACTTTTAGTAAGATGTCACAATGTTCAGTCTGAAGGTCAATGCCTGGGACCATGTTGTTTCCCTCAGTTCTCATCCTTTCAGTTTAATTTCTCATCCTACCTCACATAAGGTAGTGACAGCTGTGATTAGTCATTGACTTTCTACTGGGCTCATATTGGTAAAAATAAAGGATAATGAGCAATATAACCACAATCTGAGTTCTCTGTCACAGATCTGCCAGAGACTTCTGCTGCCTGACCATAAGCTGAATTATTTATCCTCTTGCTTGCTGGGCCCGTTATCCTGGCCCAGGCCCCCAGCGCGGCCACCGGAAAACTCTCCACCATAAACAGCTCCAGCCACGATCCAGCAGGGATCACACGACCATCTGCAGGCCTCAGGTGAGATATTCACTCTTCAAGTGCACAGATCAGACCTGCAGAACTTCCATCGCCTCTCAAGTGAGAGAAAGTGAGAGTGAAGACAGACAGAAACAACATGAAGGCACCGAGGTCAGTGAAGTAAAAGTTCCAGATGGAAGGGATTGATGGAGATGCCTCACTCTTGGGCTGAAACCCTCTTGTAAGCTATGGAGAAGATAAGATTGATATATCAGACTCTTTTGCCTTGTAACTCATGAAATGCATTTGGGGGGATGAAGTGTTCTAATCATAGACATGAGCAAAGGCAACCAGGCTGAGAAGTATGTTGAAGTAGCTGTAATCCCATGAGAAGTTTGAACAGAGAGAAAGAGAGAGAAGGGCAATGAAGACCCTTTGCCCCAAGGAAGAAGAAGATCTCTGCTCCCAGAGATGAAAATCATCTCAGAGATAGATGAAGAGAACCTTTGCTTCTGAACAGCTCATCCATAAAAATGTACCCCATTAGCCAAAGACTGAGCCCTCGAAAACAATTGTGGGGAAACTGCAAGTCGAGGGGAGGGACTTTTACACAGTGATCAGATTTCCATTCTCTGTGACATTAAAGCCATGAGAGAATTGTTTTCTTGTGGAGAAGTCTCCATAGCATGACAAGAGAGACTCCTCTCCCTAAGTAAATTAGAGAAAGACTATTCTAGAAGTGATAAACTGACTGATTTTTTATGTAAGTTGTTAGTGTGAAAGAAAAGAGTGTGTGGGGGAGGAGAAGTGTTCTGAAGGTTTTAATATGATTTTTTTTCTTTTAGTTTCTGTTAATAAAATTTTCTTTATACTATTTAAAGCCTACTTCGCTTGTCTCCTAATCCTGTCTCACAGCAGAAAATGAGTAAATTATTCTAATGAGTGCACTGGTGATTTGGACAACACTAAACCCACCACATAAATTAGTGCATTAGCCAAGAAATCTCAAATTGGCGAACCAAAACCACTACAAGGGTACAAGAGTAGCTCACAGGGAATTCCAGACCTTTTTTCAGAGAAGTCTGTCGACTTAATTGTTCGGAGAAATAATTTCCTGAAGGCAAAATTTACTGATATGCTCCTCCTCTTTCTTCTGCATAAGAGAGACAGACTGCAAAATATATTCATTTTTGATTCTTACTTTTTCAGGAATCCCTAGGAAGATGTAAATCTGACATGGATTGCTATACTTCTGCCTGTGAGACCAATGAAGAAGACTAGAAGTGTATGGCAGCAGTTCAAACATCAGCTCCTGTAACCTTGAATCTCAGCCAAGCCCTAGTTTGTTTTGGGGATTGGGAAGGAGATAAAGACACACAGAATTACATTTGCAGTCACTTCTGAGTGGAAGCTTGGACTTTGGTTAGTAGCTGGACTCAGGGACAGTATATTGAAGTGCATGAAGAAAAGCTGTTAATTTTGTTTATAAGGTGATATTAACTTGGGCTTGTGGCTGTAGTCTTTAAGAAACAAAATATATCACACCTCTCTGAATCACATATCAACAAACAGACAAATAACTCAGCAACATGCCACCCCTGGTTTTCTGGAAAAAATGAAAGATCTGTATCCATATAAAAATCTCTATACCTACATACCTTCACATTTTCATGTACAGAAACTCACATTTTCATGATGATAAACATAGTGGCAGCCAAGCTAAGTCTACATGTCTACATAACTAAGATCTCAAAAGACCTAGTAATATCCTTCAAAATGCCTGTAATGCTGGAAACAAACTCTAATTTCTTTTACCTACCTACTTGCCTTTCTTGAGCTAGCTTATAATAAGCAGGTCCAAGATAATGTGGACCTGTAATCTTCCACCATAGTGCCAGTAATGGCATTAGCACCCGATTGTTTGCATTCTAAGTTCTGTTTCTGTTCCAACCAACCCTTTATTGGCACTCAGAAGCACCACATTTTTTCCAAATATTTCTAGAAAATCTCTTCCCACACTTACAAGCAATGTAGTATCCTATCTGTAACTGCATGTAACATCATTGGAGGAGGATAAATTATATTTCTAATAAATGGTAATTTCTAATTCGGCTCTTTGAAACCCAAATTCTGAGGCTGTGTGATATAATAAGCAAGCACCATGAGAAGCTTTTTTTGTAAGATCCTTCCTCCCCGTGTTCTGAAGGACCACAGACACATTCACTGACCACAGAAAAACATTGAGAATCCTATTGAGCACCAGTAATGATACTTCCATCAGTATTAGATATTAGGTCTCCAGAGATAAGGATTTTTTGTTTTTTCCAAGCAGCTTTCACCGCTGTGAAGGTGATTTCGGAAGCACAAAGAAATTCCTGCTGTTGTTCTGGGACACCTTCACCTAAAGAGACTAATTCACCGTATAGTAACATTCTAGCTAGAAATTTGACCCAGAAAATTTCCAGCACTTTGATTGAGAGACTTCCAGTCCATCTTCTAGCCTTAAAAATTCAACCCAGAATTTATTAATTTGAAGGCTTTTTACTGTACTTGGATGCTGTTGGCCATGTAAACCATGTGAATTTTGGTTTGCACATAGCCATCCACAAGTCAGAATACACTGAAATGTGAATTTTGGATGCACGTGAGAATTGAACCTGCTCACTGCTTAGTTCTCTGGTGCCAGGTGCCATTATACTCTGTGGGCATTAAAGTTTCACACACAATTTATAGAATTATTGCACTGATTTACTTAAACAATTAGAGAAGACTCCTAGCTATCTTAACAAACTTTCAAGTATCATTATTACATACCAATAGGAACATCATGACATTCTGAATATGATTTTTTTGTGGCGTCATTACTTTCAGCAAAATTAAAAATTAATATAGAAGTCAAATTTTAATAGCCTTAGATCATAGTTTCTGTGTACAGTTACATTACAAGTAAGATCTAATTGATCAGAAAATATTTAAATCAGTAAATCTGCTTGCAGAATTTTCAAAAAACACATTTTGGAGAAAATATCCTGATTGTCCAAGCTGAAGTGTATATAAGACATTGTTAACTCTGTGGAGTTTTTGTTGGAAAGGTTTTACAAATCCTGAATCAGGCAGTTATTTCTGCTGAAATAAGATGAAACTTAAAATCTGCCTAATTTATTCAGAAAATACTACTATAATGCAATTTTCCTTGTGAAAAACTTTTGAAAGTTTTGGTTTTACTCCAGCACAGAAGAGAAACAAGCTTGAGAAGTTTGACTGTTAAAATGAAATTAAATTCTAGTTTTTACCAGCTGAAATAACATCACTGTTTTCCAGAAGATTACAAAACTAGACTCAAAATATTTGTACAGACAACAGTAATTTTTAGAACCTTTTCTGCCAAGGTGTCTCAAAAGCAGTTAATAAAGCCTTGCAATATTCAGGAAGATCACACCTGCATACTACAGAAAATACAGAGATTTAATAATTTCCTGACAAACTAGTGGCCTATCTCCTAACTGTTCTTTAACCTGAACAAAATGAGCACTGTATTCTAAGAGCTATTTTTGACTATGGGATGGTGTATTTAACACCCGATCTGTCAACATCTGATGGGATGCACCTTTCTCAGAGAGGGAAGAAGGTTCTAGCACAGGAGTTAGTAGTGCTAATTGGTAGAACTTTAAAAAAGTTTTGACGTGAGGAATGGACAAAACCAGGCTTGCCCATGGTGAGGAATGGGATGGCATTCCAAAACTTGGGGAAATGAGTGCTAGAGGCATCCTTCAGTCTGCTACCGAAGATGCCAGTTACAGTGAACCACACTTAAAATGTTTCTACACAAACACATGCAGCATAAAGAGAGAGCAAAAGGAGCTCGAAGCCTTGGCCGAGTCCCAGAGATATAACATGGCTGGCATAAGCCAATCCTAGTGGGATGAGCCCTGTGAGTGTTGTGCCATACTGGATGGTTACAGGATCTTTAGGAGGGATAGGCAGGTGATGCAGGCGGGTGACACTGTGTGTAGTGGAGGACTGGAATGTATGGAGCTTGCAGTTGCCACTGGCACAGCTGAGAGCCTTTGGAAAAGGATTAGGGGACAAACAATAATGTGGATATCAGTGTGAGAATATACTACAGACCTCCTGGCTGGGATGATAATGCCAATGAATTATTCTTCTAGGAACTAACAGACACTTGTAAATAAAAATCCTTTACCTGACTGGGGACTTCAGCTTGCCAGATGCTAACTGGGGAAACCACACAGACAGCACAAACACATCCAGAACATTCCT
>JAOTIY010001698.1:0-11075 GCA_027123655.1 Muscicapa comitata
CCTGGGGATGAGCCCGTAGGTCGGGGTTCCGTATTGGTGTGTGAGCTGGGGTCGCGGTTCCGCCTAGGGGCATGCGCTGGTGTCGGGGTTCCTCCTAGGGGCTTGAGCTAAGGTGGGGATTCCACAAGGGGCGTGCGCTTGGGTGGGGATTCGACCTGGGGGCATGTGCTAGGGTCCAGGATCAGCCTGGGGGCGTGCGCTAGGGTCAAGGTTCTGCCTGGGGGCGTGCGCAGGGGTCGGGGTTCCACCTCTGGCATGCGCTTGGTTCGGCGATCTGCCTGGGGGCACGCGCTATGGTCACGGTTGCGCCTGGGGGCGTGCGCTAGGACCAGGGTTCAGCCTAGGGGCGTGCGCTAGTCTCGGGTCAGGGTTCCAGCTGAGGACGTGCTCTAGGGTCGGGGTTCCACTAGTGGTGTGCGCTCGGGTCGGGGTTCCGCCTTGGGGTGTGTGCTAGGATCGGGATTCGGCCTGGGGGCGTTCGCTATGGTCTGGGATCTGCCTGGCGGCGTGCTCTTGGGTCGGGGCTCCGCCTAGGGGCTTGGCTAGGGTTGGCGATCCTCCTGGGGTTGTGCACTAGTTTCGCTGGGGTTGGGGTTCCGCCCGGGGGCGTGCGCTCTGGTCAGTGTTTCGCCTAGGGTCGTACACTCGTCTCGGGCTTCCGCTCGGGGGTATTCCTTAGGGTTGGGGTTCCACCTGGTGGCGTGCGCTAGGGTCGGCTTTCCTCCACGGGGCTGGAGCTGGGGTTGAGGATTCCCCTAGGGGCGTGCGCTTGAGTGGGGATTCGACCTGGGGGCGGTCACTAGGGTCGGGGTTCCGCCTCGGGGAGTGCGCTAGGGTCGGGGTTACGGCTGGGGATGTGCGCTTGGGTCGAGGTTCTGCCTGGGGGCGCGCGCTAGGATCAGGGTTCCGCCTAGGGTCGTGCGCTAGTCTCTGGGTTCCGCCTGCAGGCAATCGCTAGGGTCAAGATTCAGCCGGTGGGCGTGCGCTAGGGTCTGAGATCCGCCTGGTGGCGTGCGCAGGGGTCGTGGTTCCGCCTATGGGCGTGCACTATGGTCGTGGTTCCGCCTAGGGTCGTGCTCAGGTCTCAGTGTTCCGCCTGGGGGCATTCGCTAGGGTCGGGGTTCAGCCTGGCTGTGTGCTAGAGTTGGGGTTCCACCTAGGGGATTGCACTTGTGTCGGGGTTCCGCATGGGGGTGTGTGCTAGGTTCAGGGATTCGCCTGGGGGCATGCGTTTGGGTCGTCGTTCCACCTAGGTGCTTAAACTGGGGACAGGGATACGCCTAGGGGCGTGCGCTAGAGTCGGGGTTCCGCCTGGGGGCGTGCCCTTGTTTTGGACATCCGCCTAGGGGCTCGCGCTAGAGTGTGAGACCCGCCTGGTGGCTTGCACAGGGGTCGGGGTTCCATCTGGAGGCGTGCAGTAGGTCGGGGATCCGCCTGGGGGCGTGTGCTTGGGTCGAGGTACCGCCTGAGGGCGTGCGCTAGGGTCGGGGATCCGCCTGGGGGCGTGTGCTTGGGTCGAGGTACCGCCTGGGGGCGTGCGCAGGTTTCGGGGTTCCGCCTGGGGGGGTGCGCTAGGGTCAGGGATTCGCTTATCGGCGTGCACTATGGTCGAGGTTCCGCCTGGGTACATGCGCTAGTCTCGGGTTTCCGCATGGGGTCATTCGCTAGGGTCAGGGTTCTGCCTGGGGACGTGCGCTAGGGTCTGGGTCCCGCTCGTGGCCTGATCTAGGGTCGGGGTTCCGCCTGGGGGCATTCGCTAGGGTCGGGGTTCCACCTGGGGGCGCGCGCTAGGGTTGGGTTTCCTCCTATGGGCTTGAGCAAGGGTTGGGGATTCCCCTAGGGGCGTGCGCTTGAGTCAGGATTCTACCTGGGAGCGTGCACTTGGGCCGGGTATCCGCGTGGGGGTGTGCACTTGGGTAGTAGTTCCTCCTAGGGGCTTGAGCTATAAGCTGCGATCTGCATAGGGGCGTGCGCTAGAGTCAAGGTTCGGCCTGGAGGCATTCGCTAGGGTCCGGGTTCTGCCCGGGTGCGTGCGCTAGAGTCAGGGTTTGGCCTGGGGGCATTCGCTAAGGTCTGGGTTCCGCCTGGGGGCGTGCGCTAGGGTCAGGGCTCAGCCTAGGGGCGTGGCTAGGGTTGGGGTTCCACCTGATTGTGTGCACTTGGGTCGGGGTTCCGCCTAGGGGCGTGGCTCGGGTCGCGGATCTGCCTTGGGGTTTGCACTAGGATCGGGGTTCCGCCTTGAAGCATTCGCTAGGGTTGGGGTTCTGCCTGGGTGCGTGCGCTAGGGTCGGGGTTACGACTGGATATGTGTGCTAAGGTTGGGGCTCTGCCTAGGGGCGTGCGCTTGTGTCAAGGTTCCACCTGAGGGTGTGCGCTAAGGTCGAGATTCGGCCTGGGGCCGTGCGCTAGGGTCTGAGATCCGCCTGGGGGCGTGCGCTTGGGTCGAGGTTCCGCCTGGGTGTGTGTCCTTGGGTTGGGGATCCGCCTAGAGGCGTGCGCTTTTCTCATGGTTCCGCCTGGGTGTGTGTGCTATGTTCAGGGATCCGCCTGGGGGCGTGCGTGTGGGTCGTAGTTACACCTAGGTGCTTGAGCTAGGGTCAGGGATCCACCTCGGGGCGCGCACTTGAGTCGGGGTTCTGCCTGGGAGCGTGCGCTAGGGTCGGGGTTTCTGCAAGTGGCGCGCACTAGGGTCGGGGTTCCGCCTGGGGGTGTGTGCTAGATTTGGGGTTCCACATGGGGGCGTGCGCTAGGGTCTGTTTTCCTCCTGTGTGTGTGCGCTAGGGTCGGGAATTGGCCTGGGGCTCTGCGCTAGGGTCTGGGATCCTCCTGGGGACGTGCGCTTCGGTCGGGGTTACGCCTGAGTGTGTGATCTTGGGTCGGGGTTCCGCCTAGGGGCGTGCGCTTGTCTCATGGTTTTGCCTGGGGGTGTGTGCTAGGTACAGGGATCCGCCTGGGAGCGTGTGTTTGGGTCGTAGTTCCACCTAGGTGCTTAAGCTAGGGTCAGGGATCCGCCTGGGAGCGTGCGCTTGTTTTGGGGAAGCGCCAAGGGGCGTGCGCTAGGGTCTGAGATCCGCCTGGTGGCATGCGCAGTGGTTGAGGTTCTGCCTGGGTGCGTGCGCTAGGGTCGGGGTTCCGCCTGTGGGCACGCGCTTGAGTCAAGGTTCCGCCTCGGGGCGCGTGCAGGTTTCGGTGTTCTGCCTGGTGGCGTGCGCTATGGTCATGGTTAGCCTGGGGGAGTGCGCAAGGGTCGGGGTTCCACCTGGGGCGTGGCTAATGTTGGGGATTGGCCTGGTTGCGTGCGCTTCGTTCGGGGTTCCGCCTAGGGGCGTGGCTAGGGTCGGGGTTCCACCTGGGGGCGTGCGCTAGGCTTCGGGTTCCGCCTGGGGGCAGTCGCTATGGTCGGGGTTACGCCTGGGGGCGCGCCCTAGGGACGGGGTTCCGTGAGTGTCGCGTGCTAGGGTCGGGGTTCCGCCAGCGTGCGTGCACTTGGGTTGGTGTTCCGCCTGGGGGTGTGTGCTAGAGTCGGGGTTCCGCCTGGTGGAGTGTGCTTGTGTCATGGTTCCGCCTGGGTGTATGTGCTAGGTTCGGGGTTTTGCCTGGTGGCGTGCGCTAGGATCAGGGTTCCGCCTGGGGGCATTCGCTGGGGTCGGGATTCAGTCTGGGGTCTTGCGCTAGGGTTTGAGATCCACCTGCTGGCATGCGCAGCGTTGGTGGTTCCGCCTGGGGGCTTGCGCCAGGGTCGGGGATCCGACTATGGTCGTGCGCTATGGTCGGCGTTCTGCCTAGGGTCGTTCATTAGTCTCGGTTTTTCCTCCTGGGGGCATTCGCTAGGGTCGGGGTTCCGCCTGGGGACATGCGCTAGGGTCGGGGTTCCGCCTGGGTGTGTGCGCTAGGGTCGGGATTCGTCCTGGGTCCGTGCGCTATGGTGTGGGATCCGCCTGGGGGCGTGCGCTTGGGTCGGGGTTCCAACTGGGTGCATGAGCTAGGTTCAGAGATCCGCCTGGGGGCATGCATTTGGGTCGGGGATGCACCTACGTGCTTAAGCTAGGGTCAGTGGTCCGCATAGGGGCGTGCGCTACGGTCTGAGATCCGCCTGGTGGCGTGCGCAGGGGTCGGGGTTCCCCCTGGGGGCGTGTGCTAGGGTCGGGGATCCGCCTGGGGGCATGCACTATGGTCTAGGTTTAGCCTGGTGGCGTGCGCAGTTTTCGGGGTTCCGGATGGGGGCGTGCGCTAGGGTCATGGTTGTACCTGGGGGCGTGCGCTTGGGTCTAGGTTCCGCCTGGGGGCGTGCCCTTGGGTCAAAGTTCTGCCTGGGGGCCTCTGCAGGTTTTGAGGTTCCGCCTGGGGGTGTGCTCTTGGATCGGGGATCCGCATATGGGCATGCGCTATGGTCGGGGTTCCGCCTGGGGGTGTGCGCTAGGATCAGGGTTCCGCCTAGGGGTGTGCGCTAGTCTCAGGTTCCGCATGGGGGCATTCGCTAGGGTCGGGGTTCCGCCTGGGTATGTGCGCTAGGGTCTGGGTCTTGCTAGTGCCGTGCGCTAGGGTCGGGGTTCTGCCTGGGGGCATGCGCTAGGGGCGGGGTTCCGCTAGTGCCGTACACTATGGTCGGTGTTTCGCCTGGGGGCGTGCGCTTGGGTCGGGGATCCCCGAGGGTGTGTGCTAGTGTCGGGGTTCTGTCTTGGTGCGTGCACTTGGGTCGTAGTTCCTCCGAGGTGCTTGAGTCAGGTTCAAGGACCCGCTTAGGGGCGTGCGCTAGAGTTGGAATTCCACCTAGGCGCGTGCGCTTGGGTCGGGTATCCGCCTTGGACCTGCGCTAGGGTCTGAGATCCGCCTGGGGGTGGGTGCCAGGGTCAGGGTTCCGCCTGGGGGCGTGCGTTTGTTTAGGGGTTCCCACTGGGGGTGTGTGCTAATGTTGGGGTTCCGCCTTGGTGCATGCACTTGGGTCGTATTTCCTCCTAGGTGCTTGAGCTAGGGCCAGGGATCCGCCTCGGGACGTGTCAAAGGTCAGGGATACGCCTGGTTGCCTGCGCATGGTTCGGGGCTCTGCTTGGGGGCGTTCGCTATGGTCGGGGTTCCGCTAGAGGCGTGCACTACTGTCGGGGTTCGTCCTGGGCGTGTGTGCTAGGGTCGGGGTTCCGTCTGGGGGCGTGCGTGTTGGTCGGGGTTTTGCCTGGGGTTGTGTGCTAGGGGAGGGGTTCTGCCTAGGGGCGTGCATTTGTGTAGGGGTTCCCCCTGGGGGTGTGCACTTTGGTCGGGATTCGGCCTGGGGGTGTGCGCGTGGGTCAGGGTGCCGCCTGGGTGTGTGTGCTAGCGTCGGGGTTCCACTTAGCAGTGTGCGCTTGTGTAGGGGTTCCGTCTGGGGGTGTGTGCTTGGGTCGGGGATCCGCCTATGAGCGTGCGCTATAGTCGGGGTTCTGCCTGGGGGCGTGCGCTAGGATCAGGGCTCCGCCTAGGGGCGTGCGCTAGGCTCGGTGTTCCGCGTGGGGTCATTCGCTAGGGTCGGATCTCCGCCTGGGGATGTTCGTAGGGTCTGGATCCCGCTAGTGGCGTGCGCTAGGGTCGCGGTCCCGCCTCGCTGTGTGTGCTAGTGTCTGGGTTCCGCCTAGTAGTGTGCGATTGTGTAGGGGTTCTGCCTGTGGGTGTGTGCTAGGGTCCGGATTCAGCCTGGGGGCGTGTGCTAGGGTCTGGGATCCGCCTAGGGGCGTGCGCTTGGGTCGGGTTTCTGCCTGGGTTGTGCGCTAGTGCCAAAGATCTGCCTGGGGGCGTGCGCTTGTGTCGTAATTCCACCTAGGTGCTTAAGCTATGGTCAGGGATCCGCCTAAGATTGTGCACTCGAGTCGGGGTTCTGCCTGGGGGCGTGCGCAGGGATCGTGGTTCTGCCTGGGGGCAGGCACTTCAATCGGGTTTCCGCCTGGGGGCATTCGCTAAGGTCGGGGTTCCGCCTGAGGTCGTGCGCTTGCATCGGGGTTCCGCCTGGGGGTGTGTGTTACGGTCTGGGTTCTGCCTGGGGGCGTGCGTTTGGGTCGTAGGTCCACCTAGGTGCTTAAGCTAGGGTCAGGGATCCGCCTCGGGGCTTGCGCTAGAGTCGGGGTACGGCCTGAGGGCGTGCTCATGTTTTGGGGATCCGCCTAGGGGCGTGCGCTAGGGTCTGAGATCCACCTGGTGGCGTGCGCAGGGGTCGGGGTTCCGCCTGGGGGCGTGCGCTGGGGTCGAGGTTCCACCTGGGGGCGTTCGCTGGGGTCGAGGTTCTGCCTGGGGGTGTGGGCTAGGGTCTGGGTTCCGCCTCGGGGCGTGCGCTTGGGTCAAGATTCGGCCTGGGTGCGTGCGCAGGTTTAGGGATTCTGCCCGGGGGCGTGCACTATGGTCATGGTTCCGCCTGGGGGAGTGCGCTAGGGTCAGGGTTCCACCTAGGGGCGTGGCGAAGTTTGGGGATTGGCCTGGTTGCGTGCGCTTCGTTCAAGGTTCTGCCTAGGAACGTGGCTAATGTCGGGGTTCCGCCTGGGTGCGTGCGCTAGGGTTCGGGTTCCGCCTGGGGGTGTGTGCTAGTATCAGGGTTCCGCCAAGGGGCGTGTGCTAGTATCAGGGTTTTGCCAAGGGGCGTGTGCTAGTCTCGAGGTTCCGCCTGGGGCCATTCACTAGGGTCGGGATTCGGTCTGGGGCGTGCGCTAGGGTCTGAGATCCGCCTGATGGCGCGCCCAGGGCTCGTGGTTCCGCCTGGGGGCATGCGCTTGGGTCAGGGATCCACCTATGGGCGTGCGCTATGGTCGGGATTCCGCCTGGGGCCGTGCGCTTAGATCAGTGTTCCGCCTAGGGGCGTGCGCTAGTCTCGGGGTTCCGCGTGGCGTCATTCGCTAGGGTCGGGTTTCCGTCTGGGGACTTGCGTAGGGTCTGGGTCCCGCTAGTGGCGTGCTCTAGGGTCGGTGATCCGCCTGGGTATGTGCGCGTGGGTTGGGGTCCCGCCTGGGTGTGTGTGCTAGGGTCGGGGTTCCGCTTAGCTGTGTGCGCTTGTGTAGGGTTTCCACCCGCGGATGTGCACTGGGGTCGGGATTCCGCCTGCGGGCGTACGCTAGGGTCTGGGATCCGCCTGGGGGCGTGCGCTTGAATCGGGTTTCTGCCTGGGGGTGTGTGCTAAGGTCAAAGATCTGCCTATGGGCGTGCGCTTGCGTGGTAGTTCCACGTAGGTGCTTAAGTTATGGTCAGGGATCCGCCTAGGGGCGTGCGCTAGAGTCGAGGTTCCGCCTGGGGCCGTGCGCAGGTTTCGGGGATCCGCCTGGGGACGTGCGCTAGGATCGGGGTTCCGCCCAGGGGCGTGGCGAAAGTCGGGGATGCGCCTGGTTGTGTGCACTTGGGTCAGGGCTCCGCCTAGTGGCTTGGCTAGGGTCGCGGATCTGCCTGGGGTGTGCACTAGCATTGGGGTTCCGCCTTCAAGAATTCGCTAGGGTTGGGGTTCTACCTGGGGGTGCGCGCTGGGGTCAAGGTTCCGCTAGAGGCATGCCCTAAGGTCGGGGTTCCGCCCGGGGGCGTGCGCTTGGTTCGGGATTCCGCCTGGGGGTGTGTGCTAGGTTCAGGGATCCGCCTGGGTGCGTGCGTTTGGGTCGTAGTTCCACCTAGGTGCTTAAGATAGGGTCAGGGATCTGCCTAGGGGCGCGCGCTAGGGTCTGAGATCCGCCTGGTGGCATGCGCAGGGGTCGAGGTTCTGCCTGGGGGCGTGCACTTGGGTCTGCGAACCGCCTGGGGGCATGCACAGGTTTCGGGGTTCTGCCTGATGGCGTGCGCTAGGGTCAGGGTTCCACCTAGGGGCGTGGCTAAAGTTGGGGATTGGCCTGGTTGAGTGCGCTTCGTTCGTTGTTCCGCCTAGGGGCATGAATAGAGTCGGGGTTCCCCTTGGGGACGTGCGCAAGGGTCGGGGTTCCACCTGGGTGCGTACGCTTGGGTCGGGGTTCCGCCTGAGGGTGTGTGCTCAGGTCAGGGTTGCCCCTGGGGGCCGGCTCTTGGTTCGTAGTTCTTCCTAGGTTCTTGAGCTAGGGTCAGGTATCCGCCTAGAGGCGTGGCTAACCTCGGGGGTATGCCTGGTACCGTGCGCTTGGTTTGGGGTTCTGCTTGGGTGCGTACGCCAGGGTGCGGGTTCCGCTAGTGAGGTGCGCTCGGGTCGGGGTCCCGCCTGGGCGTGTGTGCCAGGGTCGGGATTCGGCCTGGGGTCATGCGCTGCGGTCTGGGATTCGCCTGCTGGCGTGCGCATGCTTCGAGGTTCCGCCTGGGGGCGTGCACAGGTTTCAGGGTTCAGCCTGGGGGCTTGCGGTAGGGTCAGGGTTCCCCCTAGGGGCATGGCGAATGTCGAGGATATGCCTGGTTGTGTGCGCTTGGGTCGGGGTTCCGCCTAGGGGCGTGGGTAGGGTCGCGGATCTGCCTTGGGGTGTGCGCTAGGATCGGAGTTCTGCCTTCAAGCATTCGCTAGGGTCGGGGTTCTGCCTGGGGGTGCGTGCTAGGGTCGGGGTTTCGCTAGTGGCGTGCACTAGGGTCGGGGTTCTGCCTGGGTGTGTCTGCTAGAGTCGGGGTTCCGCCTAGGGGCGTGTGCTTGCGTCGGGGTTCCTCCTGGGGGTGTGTGATAGGTTCAGGGAACCGCCTGGGGGCATGCGTTTGGGTCGTAGTTCCACCTAGGTGCTTAAGCTAGGGTCAGGGATCCGCCTAGGGGCGTCCGCTAGATTCGGAGTTCCGCCTGGGGGCCTGCGCTTGGGTCAGGCATCCGCCTAGGGGCGTGCGCTGCGGTCTGAGATCCACCTGGTGGCATGCGCAGGGGTCAGGGTTCCGCCTGGGGGTGTGCGCTTGTGTCGAGGTTCCGCCTGAAGGCGTGCGCAGGTTTCGGGGTTCTGCCTGGGGGCGTGCGCTAGGGACAGGATTCCCCCTAGGGGCATGGCGAAGGTCGGGGATACGCCTGGTTGTGTGCGCTTGGGTCAGGGTTCCGCCTAGGGGCGTGACTATGGTCGCGGATCTGCCTTGGGGTGTGCACTAGGATCGGGGTTCTGCCTGGGGGTGCTCGCTAGGGTCGAGGTTTCACTAGAGACGTGCACTAGAGTCGGGGCTCAGCCTGGGGGCATTTGCTAGGGTACGGGTTCCGCCTGGGGGCGTGCGGTAGGGTCGGGGTTCCACTAGTGGTGTGTGCTAAGTTCGGGGTTCCACCTGGAGCGTGCACATGCATCGGGGTTCCTCCTGGGTGTGTGTGCTAGGGTCGGGGTTCCACCTAGGGGCATGCACTTGTGTCGGGATTCAGCCTGGTGGTGTGCGCTAGGGTCTAGATTCGGCCTGAGGGAGTGCGCTGGGGTCTGGGGTCTGCCTGGGGGCGTGCGCTTGGGTCGGAGTTCATCCTCGGGGCTTGAGCTAGGGTTGGGGATTGCCCTAGGGGCTTCCGCTTGGGACGGGATTCGGCCTGGGGGCGTGCGCTCGGGTCAGGGATCCACCTGGGGGCGTGCGATTCGGTCGTAGTCCCTCTTACGTGCTTGAGCTCGGGTCAGAGATCTGCCTAGGGGTGTGCGCTGGAGTCGGGGCTCGGCCTGGAGGCATTCACTAGGGTACGGGTTCCACCTGGAGCGTGCGCATGCATCGGGGTTCCTCCTGGGAGTGTGTGCTAGGGTCGGGGTTCCACCAAGGGGCATGCACTTGTGTCGGGGTTCAGCCTGGTGGCGTGCGCTAGGGTCGGGGTTTCACCTGGGGGCGTGGCTAAGTTCAGGGATATGCCTGGTTTCGTGCGCTTGGGTCGGAGTTCCGCTTACGGGCGTGGCTAGGGTCGGGGTTCCACCTGGGGGCGTGCGCTTAGGTCTGGGTTCCGCCTAGGGGTGTTCCATAGGGTCAGGATTTGTCCTGGGGGCGTCCGCGAGGGTCTGGGATCTGCCTGGGGGCGTGCGCTAGGGTTGGGGTTCCTCATTGGGGCTTGAGCCACGGCTGGGGATTCCTTTAGGGGCGTGTGCTTGGGTCGGGATTTGGCCCGGGGGCGTGCCCTTGGGTCGGGGATCCACCTAGGGGTGTGCGTGAGGGTTGAGGTTCCGCCTGGAGGCGTGCGCTAGGGTCGGGGTTCCCCCTGGGGGCGTGTGCTAGGTTCGGCGATCTGCCTGGGGATGCGCGCTGTGGTCGGGTTTCTGCCTGGGGGCGTGCGCTAGGAATAGGGTTCCACCTAGGGGCGTGCGCTAGTCTCAGGGTTTCGCTTGGGGTCATTCGCTAGGGTCGGGGCTCCTCCTAGGGGCTTGAGCTAGGGTTGGAAAATCCCCTAGGGGCGTGCGCTTGGGTTGGGGTTCCGCCTGGGGGCATGCGCTCGAGTCGGTAATCCGCCTAGGGACGTGCGCTTGAGTTGAGGTTCTGCCTGGGGTCGTGCGCAGGGGTCGGTGTTCCGCCTGGTGGCGTGCGCTTAGGTAGGGGTTTTTTCTTAGGGCGTGCACTAGGGTCTGCGTTCCGCTAGTGGGGTGCGCTAGGGTTGGGTATCTGCCTGGGGGTGTCCGCTAGGCTCGGGTTCCCGCCTGGTGGCATGCTCTAGGGTCTGGGATCCACTGGCAGCGTGTTCTTGGGTCGTAGTTCCACCGAGGTGCTTAAGCTAGGGTCAGGGATCCGCCTCGGGGCGTGCGCTCGAGTCGGGGTTCCGCCTGGGGGCGTGCGCTTGGGTCGGGGATCTGCCTAGGGGCGTGCGCTAGGGTCTGATATCCGCCTGTGGCTGTGCGCAGGGGTTGGGGTTCCGCTTGGGGGTGTGCACTAGGGTCGGGAATTTGCCTGGGGGTGTGCGCTTGTAACGAGGCTCCACCTGGGGGCGTGCGTAGGTTTCGGGGTTCCGCCTGAGGGCGTGCGCTAGGATCAGGTTTCTGCCAGGGGGTGTGTGCTAGGGTCGGGGATCCGCCTGGGGACGTGCGCTTGGGTCGGGGTTCCCCTTGGGGGCGTGCGCTAAGGTCGGGGTTCCACCTACGAGTGTGTGCTAGAATCGGGGTTCCGCCTGGGGGCATGCGTTTGGGTCGGGGTTCCGCCTGGGAGTGTGTGCTAGGCTCAGGGTTCCGCCTAGGGGTGTGTGCTAGAAGCGGGGTTCTACCTGGGGGCATGTG
>JAOTIY010001699.1:0-11059 GCA_027123655.1 Muscicapa comitata
TTTGGCTGTTTGGGGCGGGTACTGCGCATAGGGTTCTGCGTAGGTCTAGGCGCTGGGGTTAGGGGTGGCAGTTCGGAGCAGGTGCTGGGCTCAGATTTCCACCTAGGGCTTTGCACCGGGTTTAGTTGTGGCAGTTTGGGGCGGGAGCTGGGATCAGGGTTCTGCCTAGGGCTGTGCGCTGGGGTTCTGGTCGACATTTCGCGGCGGGTGTGGGCTCTGTGTTCCGCCTTGGGCTGTGAACTGGGGTTAGGGTTTGCAGTTTGGGGCAGGTTCTCGGCTCAGGGTTCCGCCTAGGGGTGTGCGCTGGGGCTAGTGATTGCAGTTCGGGGCGGGTGCTGGGCCCAGGGTTCTGCCTAGGGCTGTGTGCTGGGGTTAGGGGTGGCAGTTCAGGACGGATTCTGGGCTCAGTGTTCAGCCTAGGGCTGTGCGCTGGGGTTAGGGTTGGTAGTTCGAGGCGGGTGCTGGGCTTAGAGTTCCGCCTTATCGTGTGCGCTCAAGTTAGGTTTGGCAGTTCGGGGCATGTGCTGGGCTCAGTGTTTTTCCTAGGGTTGTGTTCTGGCGTTGGGGTTGGAAATTTGAGGCGGGTGCTTGGCTCAGGTTTCCACCTAGGTCTAGGCGCTGGGGTTAGGGTTGGCAGTTCGGGGCGGGTGCTGGGCTCAGGGTTCCGCCTAGGTCTCTGCGCTGGTGTTCGGGTCGGTAGTTCGGGGCGGGTGCTGGGCTCTGCCGTCCGCCTAGGGCTGCGCGCTAAGGTTAGATTTGGCAGTTCTGGGCGTGTGCTGGGCTCAGACTTCCGCATTGGGCTATGCTCTGGGGCTAGGATGGGCCATTCAAGGCGACTGCTGGGCTCAGGGTTCCGCCTAGGGCTGTGAGCTGGTGTTAGAGTTGGCAGTTCTGGGCATGTGCTGCGCTCTGCGTTCCGCCTTGGGCTGTGCACTGGTGTTAGGGGTGGCAGTTCGGGGCAGGTGCTGGGCTCAGAGTTCCACCTAGGGCTTTGAGCAGGGTTAGTGGTAGCAGTTCAGGGCGGGTGCTGGGCTCAGTGTTTTTCCTAGGAATGTGTGCTGGGGTTCGGGTCGGCAGTTCAGGGCAGGTGCTGTGCTCACCCTTCCGACTAGGGCTGTGCGCTGGTGTTCCTGTCAGCAATTCGGGGCGGGTGCTGGGCTCTCTGTTCCCCCTTGGGCTGTGTGCTGGCGTTAGGGTTGGCAGTTCAGGGCAGGTGCGGGCCTCATGGGTCCGCCTAGGTCTAGGCACTGGGTTAGGGTTGGCAGTTTGGGGAGGGTGCCGGGCTCAGTGTTCAGCCTTGGGCTGTGCACTGGGGTTAGTGTTGGCAGTTCTGGGCAGGTGCTGGGCTCAGGGCTCCGCCTATGTCTGTGCGCCGGCGTAATGGTTGGCGGTTCGGGGCGGGTGCTGTGCATAGGCTTCTCCCTGGGACTCTGCGCAGGGGTTAGGGGTGGCAGTTCGGGGCAGGTTCTGGGCCCAGGTTTCTGCCTAGGGCTGTGCGCTGGGATTCGGGTCGGCAGTTTCGGGCAGGTGCTGTGCTCACCCTTCCGCCTCGGGCTGTGCGCCGGGATTTGGTTTGGCATTTCGGGGCGGGAGCTGGGTACTGGGTTCCCCCTTGCGCTGTGTGCTGGGGTTAGGGTTGGCAGTTCGGGGCGGGTGCTGGGCTCTAGGTTCCCCCTTGCGCTGTGCGGTGGGGTTAGTGTTGGCAGTTTGGGGCAGGTGCCAGGCTTAGGCTTCCGCCTTGTGTTGTGCGCTCAGGTTAGGGTTGGCAGTTTGGGGCATGTGCTGGGCTCAGTGTTTTGCCTAGGATTGTGTGCTGGCGTTGGGGTTGACAGTTCGAGGCGGCTGCTTGGCTCAGGGTTCTGCCTAGGTCTCTGCGCTGGTGTTTGGGTCGGTAGTTCAGGGCGGGTGCTAGGCTCAGACGTCCACCTAGGGCTGCGCGCTAAGGTTAGATCTGGCAGTTCTGGGCGTGTGCTGGGCTCAGACTTCTGCCTTGGGCTATGCTCTGGGGCTAGGGTGGGCCATTCGGGCCGGCTGCTGCGCTCTGCGTTCCGCCTTGGGCTGTGCGCTGGTGTTAGGGGTGGCAGTTCGGGGCAGGTGCTGGGCTCAGAGTTTCACCTAGGGCTTTGAGCAGGGGTTAGTGGTAGCAGTTCAGGGCGGGTGCTGGGCTCAGTGTTCTGCCTAGGAATGTGTGCTGGGGTTCGGGTCGGCAGTTCAGGGCGAGTGCTGTGCTCACCCTTCCGACTAGGGCTGTGCGCTGGTGTTCATGTCGGCAACTCGGGGCGGGTGCTGGGCTCTGTGTTCCCCCTTGGGCTGTGCACTGGCGTTAGGGTTGGCAGTTCTGGACCGGTGCTGAGCTTATGGTTCTGCCTAGGGCTTTGCGCTCGTGTTAGGGTTGGCAGTTCTGGGCAGGTGCAGGTCTCAGTGTTTAGCCTACGGGTGAACGCTCGGGTGAAGGTTGTAGGTTCGGGGCGGGTGCTGGGCTCAGGGATCCGCCTAGGGGTTTGCGCTAAGCTTAGGTTTGGCAGTTCGGGACGGGTGCTGGGCTCTGGGTTCCACCTAGGGCTGTGCACTCGGGTTAGGGTTGGCAGTTCAGGGCGGGTGCGGGCCCCATGGTTCCGCCTAGGTCTAGGAGCTGGGTTAGGGTTGGCATTCAGGGCGGGTGCTGGGCTCAGAGTTCAGCCTTGGGCTGTGTGCTGAGGCTAGGGGTGGCAGTTTGGGGCGTGTGCTGAGTTCAGGGTTCCGCCCAGGGTTGTGCGATTGAATTAGGATTGGCAGTTCAGGGCTGGTGCTGGGTTCACAATTCCACCTAGTGTTTTAGGCTGGTGTTTGGGCTGGCAGTTCTGGGCGGGTGCTGGTCTCAGGGTTCCGCTTAGGGATGTTTGGTGGGGTTAGGGTGGGCAGTCCGGGGCGTGTGCTGAGCTCAGGGTTCTGCCTTGGGGTGCGCGCTGGGGTTAGGGCGGGCAGTTTGGGGCGGGTGTTGGGCTCAGTGTTCTGCTTAGGTGCGAGCACTGCGGTTTAAGGTTTCAGTTTGGGGCGGGTGCTGGGCTAAGGGTCCCGCCTAGGTTTTTTCGCTGGGGTCAGGGTTGGCAGTTCGGGGCGGGTACTGGGCTCACGGTTCCGCCTAGTGGTGTGCGTTTGGGTCAGGGTTGGTAGTTCGAGGCGGGTGCTGGGCTCAGGGTTCCACCTAGGAGTGTGCGCTGGGGTTAGGGTTCTCAATTCGGGGCGGGTGCTGGGCCCAGTATTCCGCCTAGGCACATGTGCTGGTGTTAGGTGTGGCAGTTCGGGGCTGGTGATGGGCTCAGGTTTTTGCCTAGGAGTATGCGCTGGGGTTTGTGGTGGCAGTTGGCAGCGTGTTCTGGGCTCAGGGTTCTGTCTAGGGGTGTGCGCCGGGGTTAGGGGTGGCACTTCGAAGCAGGTGCTGGGCTCAGGGTTCGGCCTAGGGCTGCGCGCTCTGTTTAGTTTGACACTTCAGGACTGATGCTGGGTTCACAAATCTGCCCAGGGTTTTGAGCTGGTGTTAGGGTTGGCCATTATGGGCGGGCGATGGTCTCAGGGTTCCGCTTAAGGGTGTGTGCTGGGGTTAGGGTTGACAGTTAGGAGAGGATGCTGGGCTCAGTGTTCTGCCAAGGCTTGTGCGCTGGGGTTAAGGTTGGAAGTTCAGGGCGGGTGCTGGGCTCAGGGTTCCACCTGGTTGTGTGCGCTGCGGTTAGGGGTTGCAGTTCTGGGCAGGTGCTGGGCTCAGTGTTCCGCTTAGGTGTGTGTGCTGGGGTTAGGGGTGGCAGATCGGGGTGGGTCCTAGGCTCAGGGTTTAACCTGGGGCTGTGCGCACGGGTAAGGGGGGCTGTTTGAGGCAGGTGCTGGGGTCAGTGTTCACCTTGGGTTGTGCGCTGGGGTTATGGTCGGTTGTTCGGAGGGGGTGCAGGGCTCAGGGTTCCGCCTGGGTGTGCGCTGGCATTAGGGGTGGCAGTTCTAGGCATTTGCTGGGCTCAGTGTTCTGCTTAGGAGTGTGTGCTGGGGTTAGGGGTGGCAGATCGGGGCGGGTTCTGGGATCAGGTTTTCGCCAAGGGGTGTGCGCTGGGTTTAGGGGTGGCAGTCCAGGGCGTGTGCTGAGCTCACGGTTCCGCCCACGGGAGTGCGATGGGATTAGGATTGGCAGTTCAGGGCTGGTGCTGGGTTCGCGGTTCCGTCTAGGGGTGTGCACTGGGGTTAGGTTTGACAGTTCGGGGCTGGTTCTGGTTTCAGCGTTCCACCTAGGGTTGTGCACTTGGGTTAGGACTGGCAGTTAAAAGCGGATGCTGGGCTCAGTGTTCTTCCTAGGGCTGTGCGCTGGCGTTAGGGGTAGCAGTTCGTGGCGAGTGCTGGGCTAAGTATTCCTCCACGGGGTGTGCGCTGGGGTTAAAGGGGTAGTTCGGAGCAGATGCTAGGCCCTGGGTTCTGCCTAGGGTTGTGCGCTGGGTTTAGATGTGGCAGTCCTGGGCGAGTGTTGGGCTCACGGTTCCGCTTAGGGGTATGCGCTGGGGTTAGGGTGCCATTTTGGGGCAGGTGCTGGGATCAGGGTTCCGCCCAGGTGTGCGCGCTCGGGTTTGGGGCGGCTGCTCAGGTCGGGTGCTGAGCTCAGAATTCCGCCTAGGTGTGTGCACTGGGGCTAGGGGTGGCATTTTGGGGCGGGTGCTGGGACCAGGTTTCCGCCTAGGACTGTGCGCTTGGGTTAGGGGTTTCAGTGCAGGGAAGTTGCTAACTCATGGTTCCGCCTAGGGGTATGCCCTGGGGTTAGGGTTGGCAGTTAGGGGCAGGTGCTGGGCTCATAGCTCCACCTAGGGGTGTGCACTGGGGTCAGGGTTGACAGTTCGGGGCCGTTACTGGGCTCAGGGTTCCGTCTTTGGGTGTGCGCTCGCATTAGTGTTGGCAGTTCGAGGCGTGTGCTGGGGTCACGGTTCCTCCTAGGGGTGTGCGCAGTTGTTAGGAATTGCAGTTCGGGGCTGGTTCTGGTCTCACTGTTCCACCTAGGGTTGTGCGCTGGGTGTAGTTCAGGAAGTTCGTGGCGGGTTCTGGGCTCAGGGCTCCGCCTAGGTCTGTGCGCTAAGGTTAGGGGTGGTAGTCCGGGGCGTGTGCTGAGCTCAGGGTTCCACCTAGGGGTGTGCGATGGGGTTAGAATTGGCAGTTGAGGGCTGGTGCTGGGTTCGTGGTTCAGCCAAGGGGTGTGCACTGGGGTTAGTTTTGGCAGTTTCGGGCAGGTTCTGGTTTCAGTGTTCAGCCTAGGGTTGTGTGCTGGGGTGAGGACGGGCTGTTAAAGGCGGGTGCTGGGCTCAGAGTTCTGCCTAGTGGTTTGCGCTGGTGTTAGGGGTGGCAGTTCTGGGCGTGCGCTGGTTTCAGGGTTCCGCTTAGGGGTGTGCGCTTGGGTTAGCAGTGGCAGTTCAGGGCGGGTTCTGAGCTCAGGTTTTCGCCTAGGGGTGCGCGATGGGTTTAGGATTGGCAGTTCAGGACTGGTGCTGCGTTCGCGGTTCAGCCTAGGTGTGTGCACGGTAGTTAGGTTTGTCAGTTCGGGGCGGGTGCTGGGCTGAAGGTTCCGCCTAGAGCTTTGTATTTGGGTTAAGGGTTGCAGTGCGGGACAGGTGCTAGCTCATGTTTTGCTTACGGGTGTGCCCTGGCATAAGTGTTGGCAGTTGGAGGCGTGTGCTAGGGTCACCACTCCGCATAGGGGTGTGCGCTGGTGTTAGGAATTGCGGTTCGGGGCGGGGTCTGGTCTCACGGTTCCGCCAAGGAATGTGCGCTGGGGGTAGTTTAGGCAGTTCGTGGCGGGTCCTGGGCTCAGGGTTCTGCCTAGAGTTGCACGCTAGGGTTCGGGGCGCAGTTCGGGGCGGGTGCTGGGCTCAGTGTCCCGCCTAGGGTTCTTCGCTGGGGTCAGGGTTGGCCGTTCGAGGTGGGTGCTGGTCACAGGGTTCCGCATAAGGGTGAGCGCTGGGGTTAGGGTTGACAGTTTGGGGAGGGTGCTGGGCTCAGTGTTCTGCCTAGGGTTGTGCGCTGGGGATAGGGTTTGCATTTCGGGGCTGGTGCTGGGCTCAGGGTTCCACCTGGGTGTGCGCGTTGCGGTTAGGGGTGGCAGTTCTGGGCGGCTTCTGGGCGGCTTCTGGGCTCAGGGTTCCGCCTAGGGCTGTGCGCTGCGGTTTGGGGCGGCTGGTCGTGGCGGGTGTAGGGCCCAGCGTTCTACCTTTGGCTGTGCGCTGGGTTTGGGGTTGGCAGTTCGGGGCGGGTGCTGCCCTCAGGATTTCGCCTAGGGGTATGCGCTGGGTTAAGGGTTGGCAGTTTGTGGCGGGTGCTGGGCTCAGGGTTCCGCCTAGGGCTTTGCGCTGCTGTTTGCTTTGGCTGGTCGGGGCGGGTGCTGGGCTCAGGGTTCTGCTTAGGGGTGTGTCCTGGGATTAGGGGTGGCAGATCGGGGCGGGTGCTGGGATCAGGTTTTTTCCTAGGGGTGTGCGCTGGGGTTAGGGGTGGCAGTTCGGGGCGCGTGCTGATCTCAAGGTTCCGCTTAGGGTTTTGCGCTGGGGTTAGGAGCGGCAGTTCGGGGCGGGTTGTGGGCTCAGCGTTCCGCCTCGGGTTGTGCACTAGGGCTAGGGGTGGCATTCCGGGGCGTGTGCTGATCTCAGGGTTCCGCCCAGGGTTGTGCGATTGGGTTAGGATTGGCAGTTCAGGGCTGGTGCTGGGTTCGAGGTTCTGCCAAGGGGTAGGCACTGGAGTTAGGTTTGGGCGTTCGGGGCTGGTTCTGGTTTCAGGTTTCCGCCTAGTGGTTTACGCTGGTGTTAGGGCTGGCAGTTCTGGACGGGTTCTGGTCTCAGGGTTCCGCGTAGGGATGTGCCCTGGCGTTAGGGTGGGCAGTTCGGGGCGGGTTCTGGGCTCAGGGCTCCGGCTAGGACAGTGCGCTAGGGTTACGGGTTGCAGTCCGGGGCGTGTGCTGAGCTCAGGGTTCCGCCTCGGGTTGTGCGCTGGGGTTAGGGTTGACAGTTCGGGGCGGGTCGTGGGCTCAGTGTTCCGCCTAGGCGCGAGCACGGGGGTTTGGGGTTTCAGTTGGGGACGGGTGCTGGGCTCAGGGTTCTGCCATGGGGTGTGTACAGGGCTAAGTGTTGTCATTTCGGGGCGAGTGCTGAGCACAGTGTTCCGCCTAGAGCTTTGCGTTGGGGTTAGGGTTGTCAGTTTGGGGCGGGTGCTGGGCTCAGGGTGTTAGGGGTTGCTGTACTAGGCAGGTGCTAACTCATGGTCCTGCCTAGGGGTGTGTGCTGGCATTAGTGTTTGAAGTTGGAGTCGTGTTCTAGGGTCACGGTTCTGCCTAGGGGTGTGCGCTGGTGTTACAAATTGCGGTTTGGGGCGGGTTCTGGTCTCACGGTTCCGCCCAGGGGTGTGCACTGGGGGTAATTTAGGCAGTTCGTGGCGGGTGCTGGACTCAGGGTTCTGCCTAGGGCTGCACGCTGGGGTTCGGGGCGCAGTTCGGGGCAGGTGCTGGGCTCAGTGTCCCGCCTAGGGTTGGTTGCTGGGGTCAGGGTTGACAGTTCCGGGCGGGTGCTGGGCTCACTGTTCCGCCTAGCGGTGTGCCCTGGGGACAGGGTTGGCAATTCTAGGCCGGTGCTGGGCTCAGGGTTCCACCTAGGGGTGTGCGCCTGGATAAGGGGTGGCAGTTCGGGGCGGGTGCTGGGCTCAGGTTTTCGCCTAGGAGTATGCACTGGGGTTTGGGATGGCACTTAGCAGCGTCTGCTGGGCTCAGGGTTCTGCCTAGGGATGTGCGCCGGGGTTAGGGGTGGCAGTTCGAGGCGGGTGCCGGGCTCAGTGCTCCGCTTAGGGGTGTGTGCTGGGGTTAGGGGTGGCAGATCGGGGCAGATGCTGGGATCTTGTTCTCGCCTGGGGGTGTGTGCATGAGGTAGGCGTGGCAGTTCGGGGCGGGTTCTTGGCTCAGCGTTCCGCCTAGGGATGTGCGCTAGGGTTAGGGCTGGCAGTCCGGGACATGTGCTGAGCTCAGTGTTCTGCCTAGGGGTGTGCGATGGGATTAGAGTTGGCAGTTCAGGGCTGGTGTTGGGTTCACGGTTCTGCCTAGGAGTGTGCACTGGGGTTAGCTTTGGCAGTTCGGGGCTAGTTCCGGTTTCAGGGTTCCGCCTAGGGTTTTGCGCTGATGTTTGGACTGGCAGTTAAGGGCGAATGCTGGGCTCAGTTTTCTGCCTATGCGTGATCGCTGGGGTTAGGGTTCGCAGGTCGGGGCGGGTGCTGGGCCCTGGGTTCTTCTTTGGGCTGTGCGCTGGGGTTAGTGTTGCCAGTTCGGGGCGGATCCTGGGCTCAGGGTTCCCCTTAGGAGTGTGTGCTGGCATTAGGGGTGGCAGATCGGGGCAGGTGCTGGGCTCATGTTTAAGCCTAGGGCTCTGCTCTGGGGTTAGGGGTGGAAGTCTGGGGCGGGTGCTGGGCTCAGGGTTCTGCCTAGGGCTGTCTGCTGGGGTTGAGGTGTCAGATCGGGCGGATGCTTGGCTCGGGGTTAAGCCTAGGTGTGTGCACTGGGGTTAGGGGTGGCAGTCCTGGGCGTGGGCTGAGCTCAAGGTTCCGCTTAGGGGTGTGCTCTGGGGTTGAGGCTGCAGTTCGGAGGGGGTATGTGCTCAGGGTTCTGGCTAGGGCTGTGCGCTAGTGTTAGGCCTGGCAGTCCGTGGCGTGTGCTGAGCTCAGGGGTCCGCCTAGGTGGGTGCTGTGGGATTAGGGTTGGCAGTTCAGGGCAGTTGCAGGGTTCACCGTTCTGCCCACGGCTGTGCACGAGGGTCAGGGTTGGCTGTTCGGGGCGGGTGGTGGGCTCAGTGTTTCGCCAAGGTGTGTGTGTTGGGGTTTGGGGTGGCAGATCTGGCCGGGTGCTGGGCTCAGTGTTCCGCCTTGGGCTGTGCGCTGAGGTTAGAGCTAGCAGTGCGAGGCTGGTGCTGGTATAAGGGTTTATCCAAGCGGTGTGGGCTGGGGTAAAAGTTCGAAGCAGGTGCTGGGCCCTGGGTTCTTCCTAGGGCTGTGCGCTAGTGTTAGGGGTGGCAGTCCGGGGCGAATGCTGGGCTCTAGGTTCCGCATAGGGTTGTGCGCTGGCGTTAGGGGTGGCATTTCAGGGCAGGTGCTGGGCTCAGATTTCCGCCTAGTGGTGTGCACTGGGACTAGGGGTGGCAGTTCGGGACGGATGCTGGGCCCAGGGTTCCGCCTAGGGCTGTGCGCTGCGGTTAGGTGTTGGAGTGCGGGGAAGGCGCTAACTCACGGTTCTGCCTAGGGGTGTGCCCTGTGGTTAGGGTTGGCAGTTCGGGGCAGGTGCTGGGCTCATAACTCCACCTAGGGGTGTGCGCTGGGGTCAGAGTTTGCAATTCGGGGCGGGTACTGACTGGGCTCAGGGTTCTGCCTAGGGCTGTGCGCTGGCATTAGTGTTGGCAGTTCGAGGCGTGTGCTGGGGTCACGGTTCCTCCTAGGGGTGTGCGCTGGTGTTAGGAGTTGCAGTTCGGGACTGGTTCTGGTCTCACGGTTCAGCCTAGGTGTGTGCGCTTTGTGTACTTCAGGCAGCTCGTGGCGGGTTCTGGGCTCAGGGTTCTGCCTAGGGCTGTGCGCGGTGGTTAGGGGTGGTAGATCGGGACGGGTGCAGGGATCAGGTTTTTGCCTATGGGTGTGCGCATGGAGTAGTTGTGGTTCCGCCGAGGGCTGTGCGCTAGGGTTAGGGGTGGCAGTCCGTGGCGTGTACTGAGCTCAGGGTTCCACCTAGGGGTGTGCTATGGGATTAGGGTTGGTAGTTCAGGGCAGGTGCTGGGTTCACTGTTCCGCCAAGGGCCGTGCGCTGGGGTCAGGGCTGGCAGTTCGGGGTGGGTGGTTGGCTCAGTGATCCGCCTAGATGTGTGCACTGGGGTTTGTGGTGGCAGTTCTGGGCGGGTGCTAGGATCAGGGTTCTGCCTAGGGCTGTGCGCTGAGGTTAGGGGTAGTAGTGCGGGGCAGGTGCTAACTCATTTATCCACCTAGGGTTGTTCCATGGGGTTAGGGTTGGTAGAAGGGGCAGGTGCTGGGATAAGGTTTTCTCCAAGGGGTGTGCGCTGGGGTTAAAGGGGCAGTTCAGAGCAGGTTCTGGGCCCTGGGTTCTTCCTCGGGCTGTGCGCTGGGGTTAGCAGTGGCAGTCCAGGGCGAGTGCTGGGCTCACGGTTCTGCATAGGGTTGTGCGCTGGGGTTAGAGTTGGCATTTCGGGGTAGGTGCTGGGTTCAGGGTTCCACCCAGGTGTGTGCGCTCGGGTTAGGGGTGGCAGTTCAAGTCGGGTTCTGGGCTCCGAATTCCACCTACTGGTGTGCACTGGGACTAGGGGTGGCAGTTCGGGACAGATGCTGGGCTCAGTGTTTGGCCTAGGGCTGTGCGCAGGGATTAGGGGTTGCAGTGCGGGGAAGGTGCTAACTCAATGTTTCGCCTAGGGGTATGCCCTGTGGTTAAGGTTGGCAGTTCGGGGCAGGTGCTGGGCTCATAGCTCCACCTAGGGGTGTGCGCTGGCGTCAGGGTTGTCAATTCAGGGCGGGTACTGGGCTTAGTGTTCCGCCTAGGGCTGTGCGCTGGGGTTAGGGGTGGCAGTCCGGGGCAGGTGCTGACCTCAAGATTCCGCTTAGGGATGTGCGCTGGGGTTAGCGGTGGCAGTTCGGGACGGGTTATGGGCTCAGGGTTCCTCCTAGGGCTGTGCGCTTGGGTTAGGGGTGGCAGTCCGGTGCGTGTGCTGAGCTCAGGGTTCCGCATAGGGGTGTGCTATGGGATTAGGCTTGGCAGTTCAGGGCAGGTGCTGGGTTCACGGTTCTGCCCAGGGCTGTGCGCTGGGGTCAAGGTTGGCAGTTCCGGGCGGGTGCTGGGCTCAGGTTTCCGCCTTGGTGTGTGCACAGGCTTTAAGGGTGGCCATTCGGGGCGGGCGCTGGGCTCAGGGTTCTGCCTAGAGCTGTGCGCTGGGGTTGGGGTGGCAGTTCGGGGCGGGTGCTGGGCTCAGTGTTCCGATAGAAGTGTGTGCTGGGGTTAGGGGAGGAAGTTCGGGGCGGGTGCTGGGCTCAAGGTTCCGCCTAG
>JAOTIY010001700.1:0-11025 GCA_027123655.1 Muscicapa comitata
CCCCTCCCGCTGCGGGGTCCCGCGCGCGAGGCACCCCCGTCCGGTCCCGTCCCGTCCCGTCCCGTCCCGTCCCCTCCCCGCGCTGCACGGGTGGCGCTGCCCGAGGCTGAGTGTCGCCAGCTGGCTGTCACCCGCGCCCCGCTCCGCTACCGGTACCGGCACCGAGCCCCGCGCCTCGCCCGCTCTCCCGGGGGACGCGCCGCCGCTTCCCGCAGGGCTCGGGGAAGGGAAGGCGGCAGGCGGTGCCGGTGCCGGTGACAGCCCGCCCGCGGGGAGCTGCTGCCCGCTTAGCAAGAAACATCCCCGACCCAGCCGAACCCGCTCGGAGAGGGGCGCGGGTGGCCCTGCCCCGCACCGCTCCGCAGAGCCGGGCACCGCGCCGCCGCCTCCGGCTGTCTGTCTGTCTGTCTGTCCGTCCCCGCGCCGCCCGCTCCGTCTGTCTGTTCCTCTACCGGCGCGTCCGTGTGTCAGGGCTGCCTGACCGCCTGGTCCGTGTGTCAGTTCCCCGCCGCGGGTCCGTGTGTCCGTCCCCGCACCAGCGGGTTTTTGTGTCAGTCCCCCGCTCCTGCTGCCCGATCGGCGGGTCCGTGTTTCGCTGTGCCCGTGTGTCCGTCCGCTCCCCGATCTGCGGGTCCGTGCGTCCGTCCACTCGCCGGCGGGTCCGTGTGTCGCTGTGTCCGGGTCCGTGTGTCGCCGTGTCCGTCCGTTCACCGGCGGGTCCATTTGTCCGTCCGCTCCCCGGTCTGCGGGTCCGTGTGTCGCTGTGTCCATCCGCTCCCCGATCTTCGGGTCCGTGTGTCCGTCCGTTCACCGACGGGTCCGCGTGTCGCTGTGTCCGTCCGCTGACCGGCGGCTCCGTGTGTCCGTCCGTTCACCGTCGGGTCCATGTGTCAGTGTGTCCGTCCACTCCCCGTTCTGCGGCTCCGTGCGTCCGTCCGCTGACCGGCGGCTCCGTGTGTCCGTGCGTCCGTTCACTCACCGACGGCTCCGTGTGTCCGCCCGCGGACCGGCGGCTCCGTGTGTCCGCCCGCTGACCGGCGGCTCCGTGTGTCCGTGCGTCCGTTCACTCACCGGCGGTCCGTGTGTCCGCCCGCTGACCGGCGGCTCCGTGTGTCCGTGTGTCCGCCCGCTGACCGGCGGTCCGTGTGTCCCCCGCAGCCGTCGCGCCGGGCAGGCTGGAGCCGCAGCCGCCGCCGCGCTCTGAACCCGCGGACCCCTCGCTCCCCGCCGCGCTCCGACGCTGTCCGCCCTCGGCTGCCCCGAGAACGCCGCTCCCTCGGCCGAAGGTGGGTGCGCTCCGTCCCGCGGCTCGGCGGGCACGGGGCTCCCGGCGGGCACGGGGCTCCCGCCGCTGCCCGGTCCCGGCGCGGGGCGGTGCGGCGCGGCCCGAGTCCTACCTGCCGCTGTTTCGTTCGCAGCCATGCCCTGTGTTCAGGCTCAGTATGGGTCCTCGCCTCAAGGAGCCAGCCCGGCCTCCCAGAGCTACAGCTACCACTCCTCGGGAGAGTACAGCTCCGATTTCCTGACTCCGGAGTTCGTCAAGTTTAGCATGGACCTCACCAACACCGAAATCACCGCCACCACTTCTCTCCCCAGCTTCAGTACCTTTATGGACAACTACAACACGAGCTACGACGTGAAGCCCCCCTGCTTGTACCAAATGCCCCTGTCGGGACAGCAGTCCTCCATTAAGGTGGAAGACATTCAGATGCACGGCTACCAGCAGCACGGCCACCTGCCCCCCCAGTCCGAGGAGATGATGTCCCACTCGGGCTCCGTCTACTACAAGCCCTCGTCGCCCCCGACCCCCTCCACGCCCGGCTTCCAGGTGCAGCACGGCCCCGTGTGGGACGACCCCGGCTCCCTGCACAACTTCCACCCCAACTACGTGGCCACCACGCACATGCTGGAGCAGCGCAAAACGCCCGTGTCCCGCCTGTCCCTGTTCTCCTTCAAGCAGTCCCCGCCCGGCACGCCCGTCTCCAGCTGCCAGATGCGCTTCGACGGCCCCCTGCACGTCCCCATGAGCGCCGAGCCCGCGGGGCCGCACCCCGGCGTGGACGGGCAGCCCTTCGCCGTGCCCAACCCCATCCGCAAGCAGCCCTCCATGGCCTTCCCGGGGCTGCAGCTGGGCCACGCTCCGCAGCTGCTGGACAGCCAGGTGCCCTCGCCGCCCTCGCGGGGCTCGCCGTCCAACGAGGGGCTGTGCGCCGTGTGCGGGGACAACGCGGCCTGCCAGCACTACGGCGTGCGCACCTGCGAGGGCTGCAAGGGCTTCTTCAAGGTGAGCGCGGCCGCGGGGATGCGGGAGGGCGGCGGGGGGGAGCCGGCGGGGCGCCCAGCCCGCAGATGGAAATGGGTTAGGACAGAGAACCGCGCCTGAGCTAACCATGTGGAACGGAATTCCCTGCGGTAAAATTAAGTGATCTCTTTATTTCACCATCCTGATTGAATAATCTTATCATTTTAAATAGAGGAGGTCTCCAAGGAATGTAAATAATATGAATGCCCACGGATTTGTATTTACCGAGCGTCTCTTTCCCTCCTCTTGGCATATAAAACACGGCTAGGAGCTGCGAGGTTAGCTTGGATGTTAACGCTGTCAATTTTCCCCTGTTAAATGCCCTGGGAAAAAGAAAAAAAAAAAAAAAAAAAAAAAGAAGGAAGGAGGGGGCAAGGAAAAGGAAATAAAAGGGAAAATAATGGAAACTAAATAAAGGGGGAAAGGAAAAGAAGGGAAACTAATAAAGAGGAAAAGGGAAAAAAAGTGAAACTAAATAAAGAGGAAAAGAAGGAAAACTAAATAAAGAGGGAAAGGGAAAAAAAGGGAAACTAAGTAAAAGAGAAAGGGAAATAAGACGGGAAAGGGAATAAAAGGAAAAGAAATCTTTAAAGGTAGAAGAAGAAAATGAAAAAAGGAAATAATAGAAAAGAAACATTCAAAAGGGAGAAGAGATTAAAGAGGGAAAAGGGAAGGGATATAAAGGTAAAAAAAGAGGAGAAGTAAAGATAAAAAAGGGAAAAGAAAATAAAAGGGGGGGAAATGAAAGCGGGAACAGAAAACGAAGGGGAAAGGGAAGAAAACAATGCGGAAAAACGGAGAAGAAGATAAAGGGGGGCAAAGGGAAAGGAAGAGCAAGGGGAGAGGAAGGTGCAGGCGGCGCGGGGAGGCGGTGCGGGCGCGGGCCGCTCCCGCCGGCGCTGACCCCGCTCGGCCCGCAGCGCACGGTGCAGAAGAACGCCAAGTACGTGTGCCTGGCCAACAAGAACTGCCCCGTGGACAAGCGCCGCCGCAACCGCTGCCAGTACTGCCGCTTCCAGAAGTGCCTGGCCGTCGGCATGGTCAAGGAGGGTGAGTGTCTGTCCGTGTGTCCGTGTGTCTGTCCGTGTGTCTGTCCGTGTGTCCGCGCGGCGCCGCGCTGACCGCTCTCTCTTGCAGTGGTGCGCACAGACAGCCTAAAAGGCCGGCGGGGCCGCTTGCCGTCCAAACCGAAGAGCCCCCAGGAGCCCTCTCCCCCCTCTCCCCCGGTGAGTCTGATCAGTGCGCTGGTGAGAGCCCATGTCGACTCCAACCCGGCTATGACCAGCCTGGACTATTCCCGGGTAAGCGGCACCGAGCTCGCGGAGGGTCCCCGCGGCCGCTGCGGGGGGAGAGGCGAGGCCGGGGCCGGGGGCTCTGCCTGCCCTGCCCTGCCCTGCCCTGCCCTGCCCGCCCGGGGCTCGGCTCAGCCCCGCCGGGACCGAGACCGGGACCGGGGGCTCGGCTCGGCCCCGCCAGGACCGGGGGCTCGGCTCGGCTCGGCTCGGCCCCGCCGGCGCCGCCCCGGGATCGGGCCCCCCGCGCACGGAGAGCGCCGTTCCTAATCGAATTAATTGCCCCGGAACATCTAATTTCCTCACCGGTCAGAGAGAGCTTTAATTGTTATCCCAGCCCGCTCCCCGGCCAGGGACGGGGTGAGCAATTTCACGGGTTATAGACTTTAGAGAACCTCATTAAGTGCTTTTTAAAATGAATTTCCAGTTCCAGGCTAACCCCGACTACCAGCTGAGCGGTGACGACACCCAGCACATCCAGCAGTTCTACGATCTGCTGACCGGCTCCATGGAGATCATCCGGGGGTGGGCGGAAAAAATCCCCGGCTTCACTGACCTCCCCAAAACGGACCAGGACCTGCTCTTCGAGTCTGCCTTCCTGGAGCTGTTCGTGCTGCGGCTGGCGTACAGGTGAGCGGGCTCGGGGCAGCGAGTCGCACCCCTTCAAGGTCCACTGCTCTGCCTTTTATCAACTCCTCGGTAATTAGGTGCCTCTTAAATCCTTCATTTATTGCTCCTCAAGTAATTAGTTGTTTAGATTTTCTCCCCTGTCATCTCCTTTCTTCTTATTATTTTTTTTATTTCCTTCCTGTTCTCTCTTGTTCTTTTTTCTCTTTCATTCCCTCTTCTCTATTTTATCTTTCTCTCCCTCCCTGTCTTTCTCGCTTTCTTCCTTTCGCTCATTCTCTATTTTCTCTTTCTTTTCTCTTTTGTCTTTCTCTTTCTTTCCCCCCGTTTTCTCTTTCTATCTAATTTTCCTCCCTCTCTCATCCATCCATCAGTTCATTCTGGGGTTGTCCCCTTCCTTCCAGGTCCAACCCCGTGGAGGGGAAGCTGATTTTCTGCAACGGGGTGGTGCTGCACCGGTTGCAGTGCATCCGTGGCTTTGGGGAGTGGATCGACTCCATCGTGGAATTTTCCTCCAACTTGCAAAACATGAACATTGACATCTCTGCCTTCTCTTGCATCGCTGCCCTGGCCATGGTGACAGGTCAGTGTCCCCCTCCCCGCTCCCCGCCCGCCCCTCTCCGTGGCACACCCGTAACGTCCCGCACCCTTCTCTTTGCAGAGAGGCACGGCCTGAAGGAACCCAAGAGGGTGGAAGAGCTCCAGAACAAGATTGTAAATTGTCTCAAAGACCATGTGACTTTCAATAACGGGGGGCTGAATCGCCCCAACTATTTGTCCAAACTCTTGGGGAAGCTCCCCGAACTCCGCACGCTTTGCACACAGGGGCTGCAGCGCATTTTCTACCTGAAACTGGAAGACTTGGTGCCACCGCCAGCAATAATCGACAAACTTTTTCTGGACACTTTACCTTTCTAAGACTCTTCCCCTGCGCTTCCACTGACCCGAGGAGAAGCTCCAGCTGCCTGAAGGGGAGCTGGTCTGGGCCCCGAGCAGCACCCCTGGGTGCCAGCTCCTGCAGGCAGAACGCGATGGGCATTTTGGCTCTGGGGCATCACGGATGCAGCTCGTGGACTACACAAACCCCATGGTATAAACTTTTTATTATCGGCTTCTAAATGAATTTATTCTTAAGGACTTCTGGTGCGAAAGACAAGCCAGTCTGGCGACGCCGGGCGCGCGGCTCAGACTCACGCCGTGACAAACCCCAGTGTTGAGGTGACCCACAAGTCTCACCCTCCTAAAGACTAAAGTTTTCTGCTGTAGAAGAAAGCTGTAATGTACCCAAACCCCAAACGTTGCGTGGGCGGCGTGGCATTAATGAAGGCGAAGGCTTGTAAATTTATCAGATGCGGTTTGGCTTTTAAAAAAAAAAAAAATTCTTCTGTGCCTATTTATGATAAAACGTGGAAAACAATTCTAAAAAAAAAAAAAAAAAAAATCAAAAAGAAAAGCTAAATGTGTTTGGAAAAAAAAAAAAAAATTTAAAAAAATAATTAAAAAAAAAAAAAGAAAACCCAATCTGTCCATACCAGGGAAGCATGACGATTCCAGGGTGACAATGTTATAGGCACTTGCTATTTCAGTAATGTCTATATTCTATAAATAGTATTTCAGACACTATGTAGTCTGGTAGCTTTTATAAAGACTGGTAGTTATCTAAGCTTCAAACATTTTCTCAATTGTAAAATAGGTGGGCACAAGTGTTACCCCCCGGAATTCCCCCCCAAAGGGACACATAGTGTTTGTAAACACCGCCCGACACCCCTTGTTTGTAAGTGTTGTATGTACTGTTGATGTTGATTAAAGAAGAAGTTTATATCTTGATTATTTTGTTGTCTAAAGCTAAACAGATCTTGCATGCAGCAGCTTTTGACTGTTTCCAGAGTGCTTATACTATACATAACTCCCTGGAAATTACTGAGCACTTTGAATTTTTGGTTTGTTTTGTTCCGTTTGTTTTTTTACGTCTAAAAATTGTCGGTTAATATATTATTTTATGTTCGAGTAATATTTTTAATATTGCCATATTCTGTAGTTTTTTTCTTTGTATACCCCGGTTTGGCACACGGGAAAAGTCGCTGCCTTTTTTTAATATGGTGTACGACAGTTAGAAGCGCGGATTATTATTATTATTATTATAATTATTATTATTATTTTTTCTCCCGAGAACTCTTTCTTTGAGAAAGACAATTTTAATGTTTACAACAATAAAACATGTAAACGAATCGAATTTCGTCTCCTTTCTGCCGAAGTGCGAAGCTCCTCCGCCAGCCCCGCCGCACCCAGGGGACAAAAGCCTCTGCCCGTGCGGCGATCCCGGAGCGGCGATGCCGGGGCCGCTCCCGTCCGGTGCCGCCGGCTCCGCGGGAGGAAGAGGAGGAAAAGCGGCGGTCCGAGGTTGGTCCCTTCCCGGGTTTTACCACGCTCGGTCCCCGCCGCATCCAGACCCCGCATCGGGACCCCGCGTCCTGCGCCATCCCTCCCTCCCTCCCTCCCCCCGCGCCGGCGTTCGCTCAGGCGCATCCCTTGGTTGGAGGGGCTCATTCCTTCAGGAAAACACCTTAAACGGAGGAATTGAATTCCCAAAGCTGCCCCCGCGGCGGCGGAGGAGCTCGGGGGGCAGCGCGGGGTGGGGGGTTCGGGGAGCGCTGTCCCCAAATCCCCGGAGTCCTGCCGAGCATCGGGTCAGGAGCGGCTCTCGGAGCCCCGCGGCACCGGCACCGGGCCACTGGGACCGGCACCGAGCCACTGGGACCGGCACCGGGGCACTGGGACCTGCACCGGGGCACCGGGACCGGCACCGGGCCACTGGGACAGGCACCACCGCCCTCGGAGCCCCGCGGCTCCCGGGACCGGGGTGCGCTCCCCGGGGTCCCGCGCGTGGAAAGGGAGGAGGAACCCAAACTCCGCTGGTTCGCCCGTGGGAGGCTGCGGGAAGCCACGCCCGGGATCGGTTTTGCTCCTCTGTGCCACGCGTCCCGCAGTGCCCAAAATCGCACGGACACGGGTGAGGGGCAGCCTGTCCCTGCGGGTGCGTCCCGGTTCAGCATCCCGGTCCCGGTGCTGCCTCACCAGCCCGGTGCTACATCCCGGTCCCGGTGGCGCATCCCTGTCCCGGTTCAGCATTCCCAGCCCGTTTCAGCATCCCGGTCCCTGTTCAGCATCCCCGTCCCTGTGCTGCCTCCCCAGCCCGGTGCTACATCCCCGTCCCGGTGCAGCATTCCCAGCCCAGTGCAGCACCTCCATCCCTATGCTACACCCCCAGCCCGGTGCCGCATCCCGGTCCCGGTGCCGCATCCCGGTCCCGGTGCCGCCTCCCCAGCCCGGTGCCGGCTCCCCGCGATCCCCGGTTTGCGGGCGAGCCCCGAGCAGCCGGTTTGCCGGGGAAGAGACCTTGCGGCTCGGTCGGGCGAAAAATCTCTGAAATAAAGAGTTGTAAGAAGGAATAAAAGTGGGTGCCGCGGCAGGCGGGTGTTGTGGGGGGCAAGGAGCGGGGCTGGGGCAGAGGCGGGTGCTGCCGAATCCATCCTGAGCGGGGTCTTGAGCTCGGGATTGCCACGGGCACGGGGCTGGAGCAGTGGCGGCTTTAACCTTAACAGTACACACGGAATACGAATATCTCCTAAACGTATGGAGAGAACGCAGACATTCCCTAAATACGTATGAGTAAATATGGAAGTGTAAGTGTCTATGCTATAGAAGGGGTTTAAAACCCAAAAGAAAAACAAAAATCTGTTTATAGAAAGAATTAAACAACTCGACCTCCCTCTAAATATCTCCAGCTGCTCCCAATTCCTCCCAGAAACCAGCTGCTTCCACCACTTCCATCAGCGTCTTTGGCAGGAACTTTTCTAACAGGTTTAACCCTCTGCACCTGGGGAAAGCACAATTTATCCTTCCCAGGCGGCAATTTCACACCTGCCTCGGCTTTCCCCTCCTTCTTATCCTCTTCCCGCAGTTCTCCCGACTCGGCGCTCCCTGCGCTCCTGCTCGCCGGGTTCTGCTCCAGCAAGGCAGGGAAGCGAGGGAGAGGGGAGGAAATGCTGAGCGCTGTATAGAGACATTGAGAAAAACGCTCAGACGGGGAGCTCAAGGCAGAATACGGAGCTGAAGGAATAACTTTTAACTGGTGGTATCAATGGGAGGATTTATTAAAATATTTCACTTCTCCGGGCTTGCAATACTCCAGATCAATAGCTGTCTTAATTATTTTAGCTGTGTGCTGCTGCTGGAATTTGTTACTGCTCGTTCTGCTGGGCTCATGTGAGGAGCAGCCAGACCCATCCTGGTTTGTTCCCTCGCAATTTCAGCTTTTGTAGCTCCTTACCGACCCCCTGGGCTGATTGGACCCCAACTTTTTGTTTTGCTCGTGCAATTGCGCTGCTTTCCGTGGAGCTGCTCCTGCGGTGCAGCGAGGTGTGAGGATGGCAGTGACATTGGTGCTGCCAGGGGAGAGCTCTGCTCGTCTCCGGAGCTGGGCACCTTCCTCCTCCTGTGTGCGTGGATGAGGAGGTTACACCAAGGCACGATTTCCCCCAAAAGGCCAAGATTTCCGAAGCTGACAAACAGCTTGGAGGTGGATTCAGGCAGTGTTTGCTCCTTCCCCTGCCCGTGGTGTTCCGCTGGTGACATTGAATTCCAGCTGCGTTTTTTGGAGGGTCTGAACGATGTGGTGCTGCCCTGGGTGTGTCGAGCCCTGAGTGCCACCAAACCGGGCTGGGTGGCGCGGGGACGAGCTCTCCCTGCAGCGGGATCGCCTCAGGTGGGATTGCAAACCTTGGCTGCTTTGGGTCCTCGCCCTAATTATCCTCATGGCTGTGTCACGGGCACAGCCAGCAGGAATTCACGGGGTGGTCAGAGCCGGGAAATTCATGTTTTATGTGATTTTACCCTCCTGGCTTTCCTTTAGAGGGAGAAATCCCCGGGCTGGCTGCACGCAGAAAGCACCTTGGATGCACCTGTAGCTGATTTTTTATGTATAAGTAAACCCCACGCTGCATAATCTGCACTTGCTGAAGCGTTAGCCCTGAGTAACCTCTGCAGCTGGGGATGGTGCAGAGGGAGATGTTGGTATTCATGAATGTTTTGACATATTTGACATTTCCTATATGGTGTGCTTTCTCTGTTTTCCTGATTTCCTCCCGTCTCTGCTGCCCTGGTTTAGCAGTGAAGAGTTTCCTTCTCTGGTGTGGTGGGTTGGAGGCACAACGTAGAGAAGCTCGTTGAAGGGTTTGTTTGTTTTTTTAATTTATCTTATTTCAAAGTATGTGTCTATCAAAGTAGTGGCACTTTAATGGGGTTATTGCCTTTTAGTGGGGTGCAGGGGTGGCCAGGAGAGCTCCTTCAGACAAACCAGGTGGTTTGTGTTCTCCTGTCCATCCTGCAGATCCCCGAGGATCTGAGGGGTGCCTGCACAGTGCAGCTTCCTGCAGCTGCAGCAGGAATTGTGGTTTGGTAGAACAGGAGCAGGGCCGTGCTCTGGAGCCAGGGAGAGATTTGGGCTGGCTCCAGCTCCCTCCTGCTGTTTGCTGCACCCCTGGGAAGGTCCAGGCTGAGGGACTCGGGAGAAATCTGCTTTTGGACAGTGTGAGCAGCACACTGCATTGAACAGGCCTTGTCTAGTCAGAGAATTCCTAATTTTTATTCCAGTCTGTATAATTCTCTGTAAGGAACCGTATCTCATTAGTGATTTTGGCACCATCACTAAGATGGGAATTTCTGCAGCAAAACTCAGGTGTTTTGGTCACTTCAGCTTTTCCTCCTCAGCTCCTCATTTACAGCTGAGCTGCTTCTGTGAGGCAGAAGAGTTGAATTCAGATGGATGTTTCTGTTTGGGAGAAGTGATGTTTGATGAGGTTTTGTGCGTGGGCCTCAGGTTTTGGGTGTGACCCCTTTGGGGCCTGCAGCCTGGTGCCCCTGCCTGGCTGTGGGGGGCTCTGGGGTGGGTTTTTGGCAGGTCCTGGCTGTTGCTGTGTGTGCTGGGCTGATGCTCTGCCTGAATTAATGGCTTTCATAGGATGGCTCTGTTCTACAGCACTGGCAAATGCTTTTAGTACTTGTTGGGTGCCTTACTGAAGGCACAGGGACCTGCACATGTTAATAAACATTAAATAACATTACTTAGCTCATTTTTCTTGACTAATTTTGTTACAAAAAAAATTTTAATTGCTATGTCATTTTAATGTTACATACAAATGACACAGCGAGCTGCAGCACCCCAGAACTGCAATGACACAGAGACAAAACAAACAGCAAAAAGTCTTTTTTTGTGTGTGTATTCCCATCCTCCAGAGCAGCCTGTGCTGGGCAGGGCCAGGGCTGTGTGTGCTGGCCCTGGGTGCTGCTGGTGACACTCTGGGGGTTCAGGGGGACAGGCTGGGCTCTGGCAGCAGGGAAAGGACCTGCCTGAGCCCCAGCCCCTGCAGCTGCTTCACGGAGAAGTAAAGGGAAGCGACAAGCTCTGGACTGAGCTGGAAAGGCCAAGGCAGGGGAGCTGAGCAGGAGCCTCCAGCCCCTCTGGAAATGTTCCTGCTCTGGGCAGGGAATGTCCCTGGCGGGCAGGGATGGGCTTGGGTCACTGAGGGGAGCGTGGCCAGAGGCACACGAGGGTGGGTGTGCTGGTCAGAGCTCAGCCTGAGCCTGCCTGGGTGTGCTGCTCACAGCCTGAGCTCAGCCTGAGCCTGCCTGGGTGTGCTGCTCACAGCCTGAGCTCAGCCTGAGCCCACCTGGGTGTGCTGCTCACAGCCTGAGCTCAGCCTGAGCCTGCCTGGGTGTGCTGCTCACAGCCTGAGCTCAGCCTGA
>JAOTIY010001701.1:0-10995 GCA_027123655.1 Muscicapa comitata
CCTGAGCCCAGCACCTGCCCTGAACTGTAACCTTTAACCAGAGCGCACACAGCTAGGCGGAACCTTAGCCCAGCACCCGCACCAAACGGCCAACACTAACCCAAGCACACAGCCCTAGGCAGAACCCCGGGCTCAGCACACGCCCCGAACTGCCAACCGTACTGCCAGCGCACACCCCTGGGCGAAAACCTGGGCCCAGAACCCGTCCCGAGCTGCCAAACCTAACCCCAGTGCACTCCCTTTTGCAGAACTCGGAGAACAGCCTTCGCTGGAACTGCCATCCCTAATCCCAGCGTACAGCCTTAGGCGGAACCCTTAGCCCACCACGTGACCCGAACTGCCCCCCTAACACCAGCGCACAAACTTAGGGGGAGACATGAGCCCAGCACCTGGCCTGAACTGCCAACCCTAACTCCAGCGCACAACCCTAGGCAGAATACTGAGTACAGCACCCACCACGAACTGCCAACCTTAACCCCTGCGCACACACCTATGTGGAACCCTGAGTCCAGCACCTGCCCTGAACTGCCACCCCTAAACCCAGCGCATACACCTAGGCGGAACCATGAGCCCAGCACCTGCCCCGAACTGCAACCCATATGCGCAGCGCACACGCCTACACGAAATCCTGTGCCCAGCACCCGCCCAGAACTGCCACCGCTAACCGCAGCGCACACCCCTTAGCGGAACACTGATTCCAGGATCCGCCCAGAATTGCCACCCCTAATCCTAGCGCACACTCCTAAGCGGAACAGTGAACCCAGAACCCGACCCAAAATGTCACAATTAACCACAGAGCAAACCCCCAAGCAAAACCCTGAGAGCAGCAGCCGCCCCGAAGTGCCAACCCTTACACCAGCGCACACCACTAGGCGGAACCCTGAGCCCAGAACCTGCCCCGAGCTGCCAAACCTAACCTCAGCCCACAGACCTAGGCACAACACTTGGCCCAGCACCCGCCAAAAACTGCAAACCCCTAATCCCAGCGCACAGCCTTAGGCGGAACCCCTAGCCCACCACCTGACCCGAACTGCTCCCCTAACACCAGCGCACACACCTAGGAGGAGCCATGAGCCCAGCACCTGGCCTGAACTGCCAACCCTAACTCCAGCGCACACACCTCGGCAGAATCCTCAGTATAGCACCCAGCCCGAATTGCCCACCTTAACCCCTGCAAACACACCCCTACGCGGAACTCTGAGTCCAGCACCTGCCCTGAACTGCCACCCCTAAACCCAGCGCATATACCTAGGCGGATCCCTGAGCCCAGCACCCGCCCCGATCTGCAACGGCTAACCGCAGCGCACACATTTTGGCGGAACCCTGAAGCCAGCACTCGCCCCGAACTGCCACCCCTAACCCCAGCGCACACCCCTAAGCGGAAAACTGATTCCAGCATCCGCCCAGAACTGTCCCCCCTAACACCAGAGTACACCCCTAAGCAGAACGTTGAGCCCAGCACCCGCCCTGAAGTCTCACCGCTAACCCAAGCGCACACAACTAAGCGGAACGCAGAGCCCAGCACCTGCACCGAAGTGGCACCCCTAACCCCTGCGCACACTCCTAGGCGGAACCTTGAGCCCAGCACCTGCCCCAAACTGCCAACACTTACCCAGGGGCAGTGCCCAAGGCGTAACACTGAGCCCAAATCCCGCCCTAAACTGCCACCCCTAACCCATGCGCACCGCCCTAGTCGGAACACTTGGTCCAGTACCCGCCTCGAAATACCTACCCTAACCCCAGCAAACAACCCTAGGTGAAACAGTGAAGCCGGAACCCAGCCCGAACTGCCAACCCTAACCGCAGCGCACACACCTAGGCGGAACCCTGAGACCAACAGCCGCCCAGAACTGCTACAACTAACGCCAGTGCTCAGCCCTAGGCAGAACCCTGCCCACTGTACCCACCCCGAACTGCAACCCATATGCGCAGCGCACACGCCTACGCTAAATCCTGTGCCCAGCACCCGCCCCGAACTGCCACCGCTAACCGCAGCGCACGTACTTTTGCAGCACCCTGAACCCAGCAACCGCCTCGAACTGCCACCCCTAACCCCAGCGCGCACCCCTAAGCGGAACACTGATTCCAGCATCCACCCAGAACTGCCACCCATAACACCAGAGCACACCCCTAGGCAGAACGTTGAGCCCAGAATCCGCCCCGAATTGCCAACCCTGGCCCCAGTGCAAATGCCTTGGCAGAAACCTGAGCCCACCACCCGCCCCGAACCGCCAACACTACACCTAGTGCACACCCCAAGGCGGAATGCTGAGCCCAGGAGCCGCCCCGAACTGCCACCCCTAACAGCAGCGCAGACCCCTAGGGGGTACACTGCGCCAAGCACCCGCCCCGAACTGCCACCCCTAACCCAAGCTCGCAGCCCTACCCTGAAACCTGAGAATAGCACTCGCACTGATCTGCCACGGCGACCCAAACGCACACGCCGAGGCGGAATCCGGAGTCCAGCACCCTCCCTGAACTGCCAACCCTAACCCCAGGGCTCACACCTTGGCGAAACCGTGAGCCCAAGACGCGCCCCGGGCAGCCAACCCTAAACCCATCGCACACCCGTAGGCAGAACCCTGAGAACAGCACCCGCCCCAAACAGCCATCGGTAAACCCTGCGTACAGCACTAAGCGGAACCGTGAGCCCAGCACCCGCCCAGAACTGTCACCCTCAACCCCAGCGCACACCCCTAGGCGGAACACAGAGCCCAGCACCCGCCCCAAACTGCCAGGCCTAGCCCCAGATTGCAGACCTATGCTGAACCCTGAGGCGAGCACACGTCCCAAACAGCCACGCCGACGCCAGTGCACACCCCTAAACGAAAACCTTGGCCCAGCACCCGGGCCGAACTGCCAAACCTAACCCCAGCTCACTCCCCTACGGGGAACCCTGAGCCCAGCACCTGCCCTGAACTGTAACCCCTAACCAGATCGCACACAGCTAGGCGGAACCTTAGCCCAGCACCCGCACGAAACAGCCAACACTAACCCAAGCACACAGCCCTAGGCAGAACCCTGGGCTCAGCACCCGCCCCGAACTGCCAACCCTACTGCCAGCGCACACCCCTGGGCGAAACACTGCGCCCAACACCCGCCCGAACTGCCACGCCTACCCCAATGCGCACACCTAGGCGAAAACCTGAGCCTAGCACCCGCCCCGAACTGCCAACCTTAACCCCAACGCACATCCCTAAGAGGAATCCGGAGACAAGCACCCGCCCCGAACTGCCAACGCTAACACCAGTGCAGACCCCTACGGGGTACCATGCGCCAAGCACCCGAACTGCCAAGCCTAGCCCCAGAGCACAGCCCTATGCGGAACACTGAGCCCAGCACACGCGCCGAAATGCCACCCCTAAGCCCAGTGCACACCCCTAAGCGGGACCGTGAGCCCAGCACCCGCCCAAACATGCCTACTCTAACCCCAGCGCACAGCCCTAGGCGGAACTCTGAGCCCACCACCCGCCCTGAACTGCCATCCCTAGCTCCAGGGCACAGCCCAATGCGGAACCCTGCGCCCAGCACATGCCCCGAACTGCCACGCAGACCCCAGTGCACACCCCTAGGTGAAAACCTCAGCCTAGCACCCGCCCCGAACTGCCACCCCTAACCCCAGAGAACAACCCTAGGCAGAACCCTAAGGCCCGCACCTGCCCCGAACTGCCACCCCTAACCACAGCGCACATCCCTAGGCAGAACGGTGAGCCCAGGACCCACCCAGAACTTCCACCCCTAACCCTTGCGCGCACCCCTTTGCAAAACCGCGAACCCAAAACCCGGTCCAAACTGCCACCCCTAAGCCCAGCGCACAGCCCTAGGCACAGCACTTGGCCCAGCACCCGCCCCGAACTGCCAACACTAACCCCAGTGCACAACCCTAGGCTGTACCGTGTGCCCAGCACCCGCCCCGAACGGCCAACACTACACCTAGTGCACACCCCAAGGCAGAACCGATCCATGAGCACGCCACCAGGCAAAACATCGACCCTAGCGCACACACCCAGGCAGAAACTCGACCCTAGCTCAAGCCCCAAGGAGGAGCCCCGACCCAAGCGCACGCCCCAAGGCGTATCCCCAACTCTTCCTCATGCACCTAGGCTTAACCCCGACCCTAGCTCAAGCCCCTCGGAGGACCCTCGACCGTAGCGCACGCTTCCGGGCGGAGCCCCGAGAAATGAGCATGCCCCCAGGCAAAACCTTGACCCTAGCGCACACCCCCACGCAGAACCCTTACCCCAGATAAAGCCCCTAGGAGAATCCCTGACACAAGTGCACGCCCCCAGGCGGAACCTCGACCCAAGAGCACGCCCCCAGGCAGACCCAGACCTTGGCGCACGTCACGAGGCGGAACCCCAACCCAAGCGCACACCCGTAGACGGAACCCCGACCCCTCCGCACGCACCCAGGGGGAACCCAGACCCTAGCGCACCCCCCCAGGCGGAACAGCGACCAAAGCGCACATCCCTAGGCGGAACCCCGAAACCTCAGCACGCCCCCAGGCAGAACCCCGACCCTAGTTCAAGCCCCTAGGAGGAACCCTGACACAAGTGCACGCCCCCAGGCAGAACCCCGACCGTAGCGCACGCCTCCAGGCGGCAACCCGACCCAAGAGCATGCCTCCAGGTGGATCCCCGACCCTAGCGCACGCACCCAGGCGGAACCCTGACCCCAGATAAAGCCCCTAGGAGAAACCCCAACGCAAGCACACGCCCCTAGGCGGAACCTCGACCCAAGAGCACGCCCCCAGGCAGACCCAGACCTTGGCGCACGCCACCAGGCGGAAGCCCGACCCGAGTGCACACCCCAGGTGGAACCCCGATTCTAGCGCACACCTCCAGGAGAAACACCGACCCAAGCGCACAACCCCAGGCGGAACCCCGACCCTAGCACAGGCCCCCAGGCTGAAAGCCGCCCCTAGACCATGCCCCCAGGCGATAACTGCGACCCTAGCGCATGCACCCAGGCAGAACCCTGACACTAGTGCATGCACCCAGGCAGAACCCCGACTCCTGCACACACCCCTGGAAGAACCTCGACGCAAGTGCACACCCCCAGGCGCAACCCTGACCCTAGCGCACGCACCCAGGCGGAACCCCAAGCTTAACGCATGCCGCTAGGTGGAACCCGGACACAAGTGCACGCCCCCAGGCAGAAGCCCAACCCTAGCGCACGCCCCTAGGCGGCACCCCGACCCTAGCTCAAGCCCCTAGGAGGAACCCCGACCCTACAGCACCCCTCCAGGTGGTGCCCCGACCCAAACACACCCACCCAGGCAGAACCCCGACCCCTCTGAACGCCCCTAGGCGGAACTTCGAACCAAGTGCACGCCCCCAGGCGAAATCCCGACACCTGCGCATGCCCCCACGGGAAAACCCGACCCTAGGGGACGTCCCAGGGCAGAAGCCCGACCCAAGCGCACACCCCTAGGCGGAACCCCAATTCCTCCACACGTCCCCAGGCAGAACCCCGACCCCAGCGAAAGCCCCTAGGAGGAACCCCGACCCAAGCGCACGTCCCCAGGCGGATCCCCGACCCTAGCGCACGCCCAAAGTCAGAACCCCGACCCTGGCGCACGACTCCAGGCAGAACCCTGACCCCTCCGCAGGCCCCCAGGGGGAACCCTGAACCAAGCGCACACCCCAAGGCAGAACCCTGGCCCAAGAGCACGCCCCCAGGCGGAATTCCGCCCCGGTGCATGTCCCCAGGCTGATCCCACACTCTAGCGCACGCCCCCAGGAGGGACCCACACCTTTGTGCACACCCCAGGAAGAACCTCGACCACTCCGCAGGCCCCAGGCCGAACCCCGAACCTAGCGCACGCCCCTAGGCAGATCCCCAACCCTTGCTCATGCACCTAGGCTTAACCCCGAACCTAGCTCAAGCCCCTCGGAGGAACCTCGACCGTAGCGCACGCTTCCAGGCAGAGCCCAGAAAAATGAGCATGCCTCCAGGCGGAAACTTGACCCTAGCGCACGCCCCCAGGCGGAAACCTGACCCCAGATAGAGCCCCTAGAAGAATCCCTGACGCAAGCGCACGCCCCCAGGCGGAACCTCGACCTAAGAGCACGCCCCCAGGTGAAACCCGACACCTGCGCACACCCCCAGGCGGAACCCCGACCCTAGCGCACTCCCCGAGGTGGAACCTTGACCCTAGCGCACATCCCCAGGCAAAACCCCGACCCCTCCGCACACTCCCGGGCTGAACCCCGACCCTAGTGCACGCCTCCAGGCGGCAACCCGACCCAAGCGCATGCCTCCAGGTGTAACCCCGACCCAAGAGAACGCCCCCAGGCGGAACCCCGACCATAGCACACGACCGAAGTCTGAACCCGGACCCAAGCGCAGGCCCCGTGGCGGATTCCCGACCCTATCGCACGCACCCAGAGGGAACCCTCACCCCAGATAAATCCCCTAGGACGAACATCGACCCAAGCGCAGGCCCCCAGTCGGAACCTCGACTCAAGAGCACACCCCCAGGCAGAGCCCGACACCTGCGCACACCCCCAGGCGGAACCCCGACCCTAGCGCACGCCCCGAGGTGGAATCTTGACCCTAGCTCACACCCCCAGGCACAACCCCAACCCCACCACATGATCCCAGGCTGAACCCCGACCCTAGTGCACGCACCCAGGCGGAACCCCGACCCCTGTGCAGGACCCCCGGCAGAACGCCGACCCTAGCACACTCCCCAGGCTGAAACCCGAACCTAAGGCACGCCTCCAGGCGAAGCCCTGACCCTAGCTCAAGCCCCTCGGAGGAACCCCAATCCTAGCGCACGCCCCCAGGAGAAACACAGACCCTGGCGCACGCCCCCAGGCGGAACTCCGGCCCTAACTCAAGCCTCGAGGAAGAACCCCAACCCAAGCACAGACCCCCAGGTGGAACCCCGACCCCTGTGCAGGCCAACCGGCAGATCCCCGATCCTAGTGCACATTCCCAGGCGGAAGCCCGAGCCTAGCGCACGCTTCCAGGCGGAACCCCGACCTAAGCGCACGCACCCAGGAAGAACCCCGACCCCTCCGAACACCCCCAGGCGGATCCTCAATCCAAGCGCACGCCCCCAGGTGGAACCCCGAAAACTGCGAACGCCCCCCGGCAGGTCCTCGACCCTAGCGCATGCCCCAAGTCGGAATCCTGACCCCAGATAAAGCCCCTTGGAGGAACCAAGACCCTAGCCCACGCCCCCAGGTGGAATTCCGACCCAAGCGCACTCCCCCTGGCGGAATCCCCACCCCTCCGCACGCCCCCAAATGACCCCAACCATAGCGCATGCCGCCAGGCAGTACCCTGACCCCAGCTAAAGCCCCTAGGAGGAACCCCAACCCAAGCGCACGCCCCAAGGCAGATCCACGACCCAAGCGCACAACACCAGGCGGAACACCGACCCCTCCGCACGCCCCCAGGCGGAATTCCGACCCTAGAGCATGCACCCAGGCGGAGCCCCGACCCATCCGCACGCATCCAGGCAGAACCCAGACCCTATCTCGAGTCCCTAGGAGAAACCCCGACCCTAGCGCTCGCCCCTAGGTGGAACCCAGACCCTAGCGCACGCCTCCAGGTGGAACCCCAATCCAAGCGCACTCCCATAAGAAGAACCCCGACCCCTCCGGACGCCACCAGGTGCGACCTCGACCCCAGCGCAAGCCCCTAGGCGGAAGCCAGGCCCCAGCTCAAGCCCCTGGAGGAACCCCGACCCTACAACACCCCTCCAGGTGGAACCCCGATCCAAGCGCACCCCCTCAGGCAGAACTCCGACCCGTCCAAATGTCCCAAGGCGGAACCTCGAACCAAGTGCACGCCCCCAGGCGAAATCCCGACCCCTGCGCATGCCCCCACGGGAAACCCCAACCCTAGCGCAAGCCCCTAAGAGGAACCCCGACCCAAGCGCACGCCCCAAGGCGGAACCCCCCCTGGCGCACAACTCCAGGCAGAACCCTGACCCCTCCGCACGCCCCCTGGGGGAACCCCAAAGCAAGCACACACCCCAAGACAGAACCCTGGCCCAAGCGCACGCCCCCAGGCGGAATTCCTCCCTGGTGCACACCCCCAGGCTGATCCCACACTCTAGCGCACGCCCAGAGGATGAACCCCGACCAAAGTGCACTCCCCCAGGCGGAACCGCAGCCCGAGCGCACGCCTCCAGACGGCAACCCGACGCAAGCGCATGCCTCCAGGTGGAAGCCGGCCCCTAGCGCACGCCCCCAGGCGGAATCCAGATCAAAGCTCAAGTCCTTATTAGGAACACAGACGCAAGCGTACGCCCTCATGCCGATCCCCGACCATAGCTCACGCCCCCAGGCGGAACCTCGTCCCAAGCGCACGCCCCAAGGCAGAACCCCGACCCCTGTGCACGCCGCCAGGCGAAACCCCGACCCTAGCGCACGCCCCCAGGCGGTACCCCGACCATAGCAAAAGCCCCTAGTAGGAACCCCGACCGTAGCACACGCCCCCAGGCGGAGCCCCGACACATGAAAACGCCCCCAGGCAAAACGCAAACCCAGGTGCAGGCACCCAGGCGGAACCCCGAACCTAGCGCACGCCCCCGGCGGAACCCCTACCATAGCGCACGCCCCCAGGCAGAACCCTGACCCAAGCGCATGCCCCCAGGCAGATCCCCGACCCTAGCGCAATCCCCTAGGCAGAACCCCGACCCAAGCGCACGCCCCCAGGCGGCACCCCGACCCTAGTGCATGCTCCCATGCGGAACCCCGACCCCTGTACAGGCCAACCAGCGGATCCCCAACCCTAGCGCACGCCCCTAGGCAGTACCCTGACCCTAGATAAAGCCCCTAGGAGGAACCTCGACCCACGTGCACGCCCCACGCGGATCCCTCACCCTAGCGCATGCCTACAGAAGGAGCCCCGAACACTGAGCACACCCCAGGAAGAACCCCTACCACTCTGCACGCCCCCAGGGGGAACCCCAACCCTAGTGCACACCTCAAGGCGGAACCCCGACCCAAGAGCACGCCCCCAGGCAGAATCCCGACCATAGTGCATGCCCCCAGGCGGAACCCCGACCCAAGCGCATGCCACCACTTGGAATCTCAACCCCAGTGCACGTCCCCAGGTGGATCCCCGACCCCGGTGCACGCCCCCAGGCAGAACCTCGACCCAAGAGCACGCCCCTAGCCGGAACCACAACCCCTGCGCACGCCCACAGGCGGAACCCCTACCCTAGCGCATGCACCCAAGTGGAACCCCGACCCCTGCGCACACCCCAGGAGGAACCCAGATGCAAGCGCACACCGCTAGGTGGAACCCCGACCCTAGCTCAAGCCCCCAGGTGGAGCCCCGACCCAAGCGCACGCCCCCAGGCGGAACCCCGACCACTGCGAACGCCCTCAGGCGGGTCCTCGACCCTAGTGCATGCCCCAAGTCGGAACCCTGATCCCAGATAAAGCCCCTAGGAGGAACCCCAACCCAAGCGCACGCCCCCAGGCAGAACCCTGACCCTAGCTCACGCCCCTCGGAGGAACCCCGACCCTAGCTCACACCGCCAGGCGGATCCCTGAGCCAAGCGCACGCACCCAGGCGGAAGCCCGACCCAAGAGGACGGCCCAAGGCGGAACCCCAACACCTCTGCACGCCCCCAGGGGGAAGCCCGACCATAGCGCACGCCCCAGGCAGAACCTCGAGCCAAGCGCACGCACCTGGGCGGAACCCGGACCGAAGTGCAGGCCACCAGGCAATGCCCCGACTCTAGCGCACGCCCCCAGGCAGTAACCCGACCCTAGCTCAAGCGCCTAGGAGGAACCCCGACCCCTGCGCAAAACCATGGAAGAAGCTGACCACTCCGCACTCCCCGAGGTGGAACCCCGACCTTAGTGCACGCCCTCAGGCAGAACCTCGACCCTACCGCAAGCCCCCAGGCGGAACCCTGACCCAAGCGCATGCCCCAGGCAGATCACCGACCCTAGCGCACGCCCCCAGGCGCAACCCGACCCCTGCACACGACCCCAGGCGGGACGCCGACCCAAGCGCACACACCCAGGAAGAACCCCGACCCAAGCGCACGCCCCCAGGCAGAACCTCAACTTCTCCCGCCGCCCCCAGGAGGAGCCCCGACCCTAGCGCACGCCCCCATGCGGAACCCAGACCCCAGATCAAGCCCCTAGAAGAAACCCCGTCCCTAACGCCCGTCCCCAGGCGGAGCCCAGACAACAGTTCAAGCCCCTAGTAGGAACACTGACGCAAAAATATGCCCCCATGCAGATCCCTGACCCAAGCGCACGCCCTGAGGTGGAACCCCGACCTTAGCGCACGCCCCCAGGCAGAACCTCGACCCTACCGCACGCCCCCAGGCAGAACCCTGACCCAAGAACACACCTCCAGGCAGATCCCCGGCCCTAGCGCACGCCTCCAGGCAGATCCCCGACCCTAGCACATGCCCCCAGGTGCAACCCAACCCCTGCACACGACCCCAGGCGGGACCCCGACTCCTCTGCACGCCCCCAGGCGAATCCTCGACTTAAGCGCACGCCCCCAGGCGGAACCCCGACCTCTGTGCAGGACCCCCGACAGAACGCCGACCCTAGCACACGCCCCGAGGCCGGAAGCCGATCATAGCGCACGCCTCTAGGCGGAACCCCGACTCAAGCGCACACCCCCAGGCCGAACCCCGACCCTAGCTCAAGCCCCTATGAGGAACCCCGACCCTAGCGCACGCCCCCAGGTGGAAACCCGACCCTAGCGCACGTCCCCAGGCGGAACCCAGACACTAGAGCATGCCTCCAAGCAGAACCCCGACCCAAGCGCATGCCCCGAGGCGGAAGCCTGAACCTAACTCAAGCCCCTAGGTAGTACCCCGACCCTAGCGAAGGCCCACTGGTGGAACCCTGATACTAGAGCACACCCCCGGGCGAAAACTCGACCCTAGTTCAAGCCCCTGGAAGGAACCCCGACCCTAGCACACGCCCCTAGGCGGAATCCTGACGCTAGTGCACGCCCCCAGGAGGAACCCCGCCCCTAGCTGAAACACCCAGAGGG
>JAOTIY010001702.1:0-10975 GCA_027123655.1 Muscicapa comitata
CAGCATAGTGTTGTTGTTAGTTCTACTTTGTGTTCTCTGCACGATCTGCAACATGCTTGAAAACGAAAGACTACATGGTGTCATGCAGCATCTTCTTGAAGAAGACGTAAAAAGAAACAAAGCAACAGCGTCCATGTCCGCACAGAATGTCGCAGAGGAGAAAAGAACCAAAGACAAAGCAACAGCGTCTGTGTCTACATAGACTGTCACAGAGGAAAAAAAAAAATACCAAAAGCACCATCAGCATCTCCACATAAACTGTCATTGAACCAGAACAGCCTAAACCAGTAGCAGTTTCCTCCATTCAAAAGAAAAAAATCAAAGAACAAATCAGTCCACATAGTGACTGATGAAGATGTGGCAGGACCTTCGCACCCAGCAGAAGAGACAGAGCCAGAAATCATCACTCGCCCTCTATCCCTGGGCGAGCTATATGTCCTGCAGAGGGAATTCACCCACAAAACAAATGAGTCCATCCTGACCTGACTGCTCCTCATCTGGGACACTGCAGCCAATGACACCATTCTGGATGGAAGTGAGGCCAAGCAACTGGGATCGCTATCCTGGGATGTGCTCATTGACCAGGGTATCAGGAGAACCCAAGAAACTCTCAGCCTCTGGCGGCGGCTGCTGATGAGTGGAGGACTTTGTAAAGTCCTTTACAAAGGACTTTGTAAAGAAGACCTCCAGGTGCACCAAGGAAAATAGAGCACAGTAGAACAAGGTATCTGATGCCTGAGGGAATTGACTGTGCTGGAGATAATTTTTTCAGAAGAGAGATTTCCTAAGAGCCCAGATTGTGTCCAGTGCACATTGCAAATGTAGTTGAGATTCACAGAGCTTGGACCAGAGATGTACTCCCATTACCTGGCAATGCTACAATCGAGAGAAGGCAAGGACAGGATGGGCATCTTGATCAATAAACTAAGAATTTACAAGGACACTGTCACCGCCCCATTTCGTACCCATGTCTTGTCCATGGAAACAAGGCTGCCTGAGCAAGTCTGAAGCTTGATTGAAAAGAGCCATCAGAAACGAAAAAAGGAACTTAAGGAAGAAAACTACCACATCTCGCCAGAACCAACAAGAGTCTCTGCCATTAGGAGCCGGCATTCCCCAGCCAGGGAGAGAGGATACGCTCCATGAGTAACCTCTGTTTTTTTCTTCAGGAGCATGGAGAAGACATGAGGAAGTGGGATGGAAAACCCACCTCCTCCTTGGCAGCCCAAGTACATGAACTGAAAAGAGAGACACCTAACACAAGAAACTCATCTAGAGTCAACGCTGCTCCAGTCTCTCACACACAGAACTCCAGACAGCATCGGAATGATGATATGACTGATCCTCTTGAAGGGACCGCAGGAATCTATTTACAGAAAGAGAGCAACGTGTACCACGACCAGGAAAAGAGGGGCCCTGCCTCTAGCCAGGTAGAGGAGAGGGACAATCTGATCTATTGGACTGTGTGGATCCAATGGCCTGGCACATCTGACCCATAAAAACATACAGCTTTGGTTGACACTGGCACCCAATGTACCGTGATGCCAGCAAGATATATAAGAGCAGAATCCATTTCTATTTCTGGAGTAAAAAGAGGATCCCAGCAGCTGACTGTATTGAAAGCTGAAGTGAGTTTAACTGGGAACAGGTGGCAGAAACACCCCATCCTGACTGGCCCACAGGCATCATGCATCCTCGGCATAGACTATCTCAGAAATGGATATTTCAAAGACCAAAAATATCACCATTGGGCTTTTAAGATAACTGATGTAAAGACAGAAAACATCAGAAAACTTAATACCTTACCTGGTCTCTCAGACGACCCCTCTGCTGTGGGACTGCTGAGAGTTGAAGAACAATAGGTACCTGTTGTAATTTGATAAAATGAGATAAAAGGAATGAATGAACTTACCTCCCCCATCCCTTCCCGGTCCTGGTCCCTGGTTTCCTGTTCCCTGTTCCTGTTCCTGTGACCTGCCCTGTGGCCTTTACCTTCACCTTTCCCCCTGAAAGTTCCGGCGTTTGGACCCAGGTTCTGGTGTCCGTATCTCATTGGCTACCAGCCCAGTCCCCTCCCACTCCCCTCTCTTGAATACCCGGTACCTGGAGAGGGTCGCTCTCTTTCCCTTCCAGCCGCCCATCCGCATGGAATAAACGAACCTGAGACCAGAAAGAGCCTCTTTTGTATCTCTTCCTATTCTTGCAAAGCACTGTGTCTAATCTTAAGTAATTAGGACAGGGACACAGTGTAAATTTTTGCAGGGTTATTTTCAAGTTCAAGTTTCTGCTTAAACCATCTCCACTGCTGCTCGCGACAAGAGACTTGCACTTCAGTTATGCCCTCTACTGTGTCTGGAGTCAGACAACCACGGAACTCAAAGAGTGGTGCAAAGTCAATGACTCCTCTCGTATCAAGGAGAAGCTGGTCGAGACGATGGTCAGGCAGAGTCGGCCTCAGCGGTGTCTGGAACTGGAGCAGAGGATGGCTGGGTAGGGATAGCTGGTGAGATGCCAGGGCTACGGCAATCCTCTTTCTGAGGAGGATCTAAGGATTCTCGGAATGGTCTCACGGTCCTAGCCGGGATCCACCTTGGGCTGTTCTCTGGAGGCACAAGCATACCCTTTTCCCCAGGTGACAAGGGGATAGGGTCCCATGATCTTACCTGTTGCTGGATCCTTAATAAGGACTGAGGCCTTCTGTTTGACCTCTAACTGAGGATTACTGCCAAAACGCCTAACAATTGGAGAGTTAGGATCCATTAGGGAACAGTTTAAAAAGTTAATAACATACAATGCTTTCTGCAATCTTTCAGCTGGGGTGACATTCTCCATTTCCCCTTTCTGTCGTAACAAAAGATGCTTAAGTGAAGTGTGTGCTCTTTTGATGATACCTTGACCTGTAGGAGAATGAAGAATCCCTGTTTTGTGTAACACTCCCCAGAGAGCAAGGAAACTTGCAACTCTTTGAGACATGTATGCAGGGCCGTTATCAGCTTTAATTTCAGAGGGAATTCCCAAGACCACAAAAGCACTCACAAAGAGATGACATACGTCCTTTGCAGATTCTCCAGTATGGCAAGATGCAAACAAGGCACCTGAAAATGTGTCTGTGGAAGAGTGAATATATTTAAGTCAGCTGAATTCAGGGAAATGAGTAACATCTGTTTGCCAAATCTGAAGGCTTTGGAGTCCTCTAGGGTTAACACCTCCTGCAAGAGAGGGAAATGAATGTCTTTGACAGTCTGGGCATACAGCCACAATACTGGAGGCTTGGCAAGTGGTCAAATCAAAGGCGAGTGCAAGTGCAGCCGCATTTTGGTGAAAAAATGAATGACTGAGTTTTGCCTGGGCAAAGTGGTCTGGTAATGCAGGCTGAGTTGCTTGAACTGGTAGAGTAAGTAAATCTGCTTGGCAATTCCCTTCTGTAATAAAACCAGGTAATGTTGTGTGAGAACGAACATGCATTACAAAATATGAATGTTGTCTGGTATCTAAAAGAAAAATAAGCTGTTGCAGCCATTGAAACCATTCTGCATTAGGTACTTCCTTGAGTACCGCAGCTTCAGCTCTTTCCATGATTCCTGCAACATAAGCAGAGTCTGTTATTAAGTTGAAAGGGGTAGCAAATCCCTGAATGGCCCGCACCACAGCTGCCAATTCAGCCATCTGGGGAGAACCTGAAACAGTAGTAACATCTGAATTCCATCGGTTGAGGTTTTCATCCCACCAAAGCAACACTGACTTGTGGGTGCAGCCAGATCCATCCATGAATACAGTTAAAGCCTGCAACGGGACCTCGCTCCTTTTGGGCTGCGTTAGGAGATTAAAGCTTGCTGCTACAAGCTTGTGCTTCGGAGGATGTGAAGAAAGCTGTTTGGAAAAACCAGCAAAAACCATTTGAAACACATCAGACTGTTGCAGTGGCCACTGCAAATAGACAGTAGGAAAAGGTAAACAGACTAAAAACCACACCTGCAGGTGTGGTGAGTCTGTCCCGAGCTTTGATAATAAGCAATGCCATCATTTCATGTTGAGTACTGATAGTTTTAGACATTTGGTGTGACAAAAAAATCCACTCAATAATCAACAGTGGGTCTGGTGCTTTAGGATCCCATTGAAAAATCAAAGCATGAGGTTGTTTAGCTGGATTCAGGATAATTAAAGAAAAAGGCAGCTCAGCGGCCCACCAGGCCACTTGCCTGAGATAACATCAACTACCTTTTGCAGCGCTTGGCAAGCATTTGGTGTGAGCTGATGAGGGGACAGGAGATCTGACTCCCCTTTTAACAGATCAAACAAGGGGCTTAGGTCTGCATTTGAAATTCCCAATAAGGAACGAACCCAATTAACTGTCCCCAAAAGTTTTTGAGCATCATGTAAAGTACGAATGTTTGTGTGAATTTGCAAAGACTGAGGAGAAATGGACTGGGTCCTAATGCGCCAACCAAGATATTTCCAAGGAGGTAGTTGTTGAATTTTTTCTGAGGCAAGGCCGAGCCCCGCCTGAGTTACAGCAGCAATGACAAGGGCTAAGGTTTCCTCCATTACTTCCTGTTTTTCTGCTGCAATAAGGATGTCATCCATATAATGATACAACAAGGCAGCAGGCATTTTTTGACAAACGGGGCTGAGGACCTTTGCAACAAACCACTGACAAATAGTGGGGCTGTTCTTCATTCCTTGCAGAAGTATAACCCAGTGGTATTGCTGCAATGGTGCCTGCATGTTAGTACTAGGTACAGAAAAGGCAAATTTAGGAGTATCATCAGGATGCAAAGGAATGTCAAAAAAGCAATCCTTTAAATCAATGACTGTTAAATGCCAATCTCAAGGGAACATGGTAGGAGATGGGAGACCAGGCTGTAAGGCCCTCATTTCCTCCATCACAGAATTAATTTTGCAGAGGTCTTGGAGCAAATGCCACTTGCCAGATTTTTTTTAAATTACAAACACAGGGGAATTCCAAGGACTGGTGGAGGGGACTATGTGTCCCTTTTGAAGTTGTTCCTGGACAAGGTCAGTGAGCGCGCGCAATTTAACCAGTGGCAGGAGCCATTGATTCACCCAGATAGGTGTCGTGGTTTTCCAGGTTAGTTTCAGGCTGTTGTGCACCTCAATGGCCCTCACTAAAAATCAGACTGAATTTTGAAACCCCATTGAGAAAGTACATCTCATCCCCATAATATCATAGGTACAGGAAGAACAAATGGCTTAACAGAAGCTATGAGACCTTCTGGTCCTGTTACTTGAATGAGATTTTGGCTTTGATAGCTTTGCTCCCCCCATTTTCAGTGAGAGCTTGGGGTTCCTCGGTGAGGGCTCAATTAGGAGGCCATTTAGCTTGAGAGATGACAGTTACATCAGCCCCAGTATCTATGATACCAGTGAGTGTTATTTTTTGCCCCTGTAGTGACAGGGTACATTTGCAAGTAGGACATTTATCAGAAATTGTCTGTACCCAGAATATTTGTGGGGTTCCTGTAGAACCAAATCCTCCCACCCTCTCCTGTTGTTGCCCTGTAGCAGGCACTGAATCATGTGGGAAAGGAATTAACTGCGGGTTCCCTTAGGGACAGTACAGGGTGGAAAGGGTGTCCATGCCATGATTTTTATGCCACCAACAGAGTCAGAGTCTATAACTCTAGGGAGGACAAAAAGTCCTTTAAGGTTATTTGAGGATCTCCCTATTATTAAAGCACTTTTTCGGGGCCCTGGTGATTTGAAGATTCCTGTAGGGAGCAAATGAACAGAAGAATCAAGTAATGTTACTGTGACTGAGGTTGCCAAGTCCATTCTGGCACTGCCTGTAGTTGCTGGGAGAAGACTTGAGGACACAATGTGGGGGACACCTGCGGTGGTGGCACTTGCCATGGCATCTGTGGACGCTGCCGAGGTATTTGTGTCTGAGCGCTGCGGCGCTGTCCCACGCTCTGGAATTGGTTTCCCTGAGTCAGGCGACCTTCAGAATCATACTTAGAACGACATTTGTTGGCAAAGTGCCATCCCTTACGGCACTGTGGGCACAAAGTAGGGGCTTTAGACTTGTCTCCTTTCACAGCCAAGCAGTCTTTCTAAATGTGGCCAGGTTTGCCACACCCATAACAGACTTCTGCAGACTCAGAGGGACACCTTATGGCAGCAAGGGCTTTGGCCATAGTTTCATACTGATGTTCTAATGTCCCAATACAATTACATGCTTCAATCATTTCTGTTTGGGTTGGATTTTGATTTGGCAGAGACTTAAGAAGTTTTTTGCAGTCTGTGTTAGCATTTTCAAGAGCAGGTTTTAAAAGTAAAATTTCACGAGCATCTGGATTATCAATTTGGCCTTCGAGTGCTTGCTTAAGACAGTCAACAAAATGCATGTATGGCTCTTGTGCTTCCTGAGTGATGGATGTGAAAGCTTTTTGAGGTTTTTGAGTATCAGGGACCTTAAGGAATGCCTGCTGAGCTGCTTCCCGGGTTCCATCTAGGGCTTCTCTCGGGCAGTCTCGGGCTTGGGTAGCAGGATCTGTGTGTGGCCCCATCCCCTTGAGTTGTCTAATTGTGAGGTTTGCCAGAGCCGCATTAGAATGACCCACATAAGTAACAAGAAAATTTTGCACACCTCTTTCCCACTCTTTTTCCCATAAAGTGAATTGAGTAGGTGTTAGCAGCAACCGAGCAAGCATTCTCAAATCATGCGGCGTCATTGTGTGGGCAGCAAACACGGACTCCAGAATGCTCGTAAAAAACGGAGAGCCAATGCCATGGTCAGTAATTGCCCGTCAGAGCTCTTTAATTTCTTGGAAAAATAGCGGCTCCCATTGGGCAGTTCACTTTAGCATTCCCGAGTAAATGACTGGAGCAACAGTATTTTCAGCAATGTCCAGATCTCTCCCTATTAAGGTCTGTTGCTTTAAACGGACCCAGTTGGGGAGAAATAAATTTGGCTCGTCATCAGGATCAACAGACCCAGGATCAAAGAGATCCTCCTCTTCTTCTTCTTCCCTGTCCTCTGGACAGTAGTCAGCAGCAAAACCCCCTATGGATTTCAAAGGGCCCCTCACCCTTATACTTGGTAGAGGGGGGCTTGTGAGAGGGGGAGCCGTGGGCTGCACAGAGAGAGATGGAAGTCTCTCCTGTCTCTTTAAATTGCAAAGAGCTCTGAGCCTCTGCTGTGGCAGGGGGGCAAGGAGCATCCCCCTAATCTTTTGCCTGGGATTTTTCTTGGGCTTTTAAAGTTTCAAAGACAACCTTCCAAGAGGGAGGCATGTTTGCAGCTGCTTTGTCTCCATTAGTTACAGCATTCCAGAGTTTCACTCCCACTTGGTCCCACAAATCTGTCTTAAAGATTGTGGACTGGGAAACTCCCAGCAGCTTAAGTGATGTCCATTTCAAAAAAATATTTAAATGATTTGAAGGCAAGGTTTTGCTGTGCTGTTGTAACAGCTTTTGCATAAGTTCAAAAACGTCTCTCCTGTCTGAACATTGCTTGTCCCATGTTTCCCCATAGCAAATTAGAATTCAGGGGAACCAGCCCCTGTAGCTCACCTCTTTCCAGAGGGGTTGATTGCTTGTCACTGGCCAGCGTCTCCCACTTCTCCCGAGTGGATTCTCCCTCCTGCTTCTCTGAGCGGAGTCTTGTCCTAGGAGGACTCAGCCGTCCAGCAGTTGCAACACTCACACAGTGAACACCATTTGACGGTGGTGGTAATGAAGAGACTGGGTCTTCACAATGTGCTTGCATTAAGCCGTGAAGCTGTTTATTGATGCACAAAGCAAAGTTTATATACTTTTTCAGCTATTGCTAAAAATAGTGCACCAATAATATTCACATAACCAGACTATATTGCTTACTCGTAACTAAATAACATTGCTTAATCTATGCCTCACTTTAAGCTAACCAGGTACATGCAGTACTTTGCATGATTCCCCATAAAACTGCATGCTAAGAACCTCGTGCCCAGCACTTTCTTATCTCTTATACTCCTTCTTCAAAATCCCGCTTACTCTTGCCAAGGCTTGCTGCCTACTATGGCTAACATATCCTTGTCGGTTGTGACAAGCTGAGCAGTGCTCGCAGTTTTGCTCTCAGGTTGTATTCCCATATCCCACTGTCTCTTGGTTGGTATCAGCATTAATCGTTGCAATGAAGGTGGTATATTGAGATGACCCCAGGTTTGCCAGATTGCACAATATCTGCCCTGTGCACCTGACCTTGTCAGGGTCATTATCATGCTGTCCACCCCTCCCAAAGAGTACCTCCAATACTGCCACTTCTCTCAGCTGCTGGATCCCTTCCTCAAGGGTCTTCCAGCGCATTCTATGATGGTACTCTTGCATTCTCTCTCTGTAGACAAACCTCTCTCTTACACTCATTAAAAGCTGCTCCCAGAGGGAAAGGGCCTGGCTCCCTTACGAATACCTGATCTACACCTGAGTCCTGTGTCAAAGGTCCCAAATTCTTTGCCTCAGTGCCATCCAGTTGCACACCTGTACCCATAAGTTCTCAGACCCGAAGTAATCAGGTTGTAAAAGCCTCACTGCCCCATGGTACAATGTCCTTTCGCAGATTACGGAGACTTTCATATGACAGGGACTCGGTGATTATTTCAACCTCTGGCTGTCCTGCTGGTTGTGAGGGCCCTCCTTTCTTATCCTTATTATCTAGGTGCTTTGTTTTCATCTAAGACTTCTTAGTTTCCACAGGGGCGACTACTGCTGGCTGTGACTGCCCTTGCGGTTCAGTTGGAACATGGACAGATGTAATGTCTATGGGTACCACTGCAGCACCATCAGACTCTCCCTCTTTAAGGCAAGGGGAGAATTTCACACCACCTGGGGAAAGGTACTCCTTCAGCATCTTGCCCATCTCACATATCTCCTTCACTAGAACCCCCACCAACTCTAGGTGGTTCCTTTCTGAGGTGGGATGTGGGGCAGAGTCAGGCTCTGGGGCAGCATCGCTAGTCTCTGGGGCAGGGTCAGGCTCTGCGGCAGCATCCCTATTTCCTGGGGTAGGTATCAGAGTGGTTATCCAAGCCAATATTCCCTTATCTCTGTATGCTAAATAGAACAGGCATATCAGCAACACCAGCCACTGTATGGTATCATTAGCATTTAGAGAAGATTTGAACCCTTTAAAAACTGGTGGGGTAGACCCAAAAAACTGAGTGAAGGGTTGGGAGAAAATTTGCCCTGGTGCCATTCCCTCAAAGCAGGTACCATTATTAAAGTAAGCCCAAAAACATACAGTTAGTGTGTGATAGCCCTGAATCCATGTACCCGCCTTCCAAAGGAAGTTAAAAATCCATGAATTCCTCACCTTATTAACCCATAAACCAAACTGGATAACAGACACAGTAGCCTTAGTTATAGGGCCTATGTTTAGATAAGGGCTTGCAATTGGGAGAAATATATCCACGACTATGTGCCACCCAAACCAGGGTAAGCTAGACCACATGATGCCACCTAATGAGGTTTCTATATCCAGCACACAAAAATTAGGTTACTCAAGGTTATTCCTTTTATCTCTCAATGCCCTCGTGTCCCACGTTGGGCACCAAAATCTGTCCTGGTTTTAAGGACAGGTGTCTGCTAATAAAGGCAGAAGCTTCTCTTTGAGAATGTAAACCCCCTCCCTCAAAATTATTATAATTTTGAAATTAAGGGGCTCTCAGGTAAAGATATGAGAATTGGGAAAAACAATTCTTTACTAGGAAAATTAAAATAAAAATACAGTATTGCAAAGATCAATCCCAAAACACTGACAAAGACAGAATACAAGCTGATGCCCTGTCAGTCAGGGTGTTGGTAGCAGTCCAATTAAATGCTGGCTGCAGTCCTCCTATAGTGACAGATGTGGTTCAGTTGAAGCAGTGGTCCTGTAGAAGGGTGCAGTTTTCCTCCGAAGGTCCAGTGATGATGTGGGAAGGTCCGGTTTTCCTCTGGAATCCAGTGGAAAAAAGACTGCTTTGGTGTTCCAAATCTCAGTTTTTATCTAGGTAGGAAAGGCTTGGCTCCTGCCCTGGATCTAGCATCTCCCAATGGGATGATGTAATTTTATCAGTCATAGAGTGGGACTCAGTGGCCCATTAGCAGACGATATCTTCCTGGAGGAAGGATGGATTGTGAAAAAGATAAAGATGATTGCCCTGCCTGGTTTTAACAGATGACCCATTAGCAGAGAATATCTCCCACAGAGATAAGGATCACTGCCTCACCTGGTTTCAAGAGATGGTGATACAATACATACTTTTGGTCGCATCCTATATTGCAACCTAAGACACTGCTCGAGGTCATCTCAGTCCTGTATTTCAAATGCTTTATTACAGATGCCTTCAAGGATCCTAAGTTTTTCTGGGATGTGGTGACCATCTTCCTACTCATCCCTGCATATTTGCATATCCAAAAATATAACTGCTTTGAAAAATGTCAGCTGGACAACTTCTGCAGTGCAAACATGGGCTCTTCAGCATTATTTGTTTAGGCACAGAAATGCAATTGTATGTGCAATGGAAACTGGAAACTTGGGCACATCTCTGTCCAGTGAACATCATGGTTCTGTTAAACAAGCATCTAGGAAATCACAGATTACATGTTTTATAAGCTTGACTCTATACCCACACACAACTATCCCCTGGCCTGAGCCAGCAACAAGAGATAAAGCACTATTGGTTTTGGGTAAGAAAATGAGACAGTGATGGTTTATGGATGCACTGCATTGGCAAGGCACATTTTTCATGCGGGGGGTAGTCTACAGGGGTGGCTTCTATGAGAAGCTTCTAGAAGCTTCCCTCATGTCCAAGTCCAATGGAGCCAATGCCATACAACTCTAAAATGGAGCCACTGCTGGTCAAGGCCAAGCCCATCAGCAGTGGAGGTAGCTCCTCTGGAGTAACAGAAGGAGAAGTTACTGTGTAGGAAAAGGGAGCCAGGGAGAGGAGTGAGAATATGTGACAGAAGCAACTTTGCAGACATCAAAGCCGGTGAA